>QRFJ01003187.1:0-34749 GCA_006176705.1 Cocos nucifera | reverse complement strand
TTATCGAAGCTAAATAGTCCTAAGGACTTCATTACAATAATGAAGTTTGTTAGAAGATGAATAACTTATGATGAAAAAATATCAAAAATATATTTTTTTAATCAATAAATTAATTATATTTATAAAATAGCTCAACCATCAATAGATTGATGATTGACTTTGGAACATATTTTTCAAAATTTATTGAACCCCTTGTGCATCTTCTTCAGTGAAAGTAATGGGTTCTTCAGTCTTTCACCTCTTTATTGGTTCTGCTGATCCACTAGCTTCTTCATGCTGATGTCTCCTAGTAATTGTGTTGATGATTCTATATAGGGGCTGATCTTCTTGGAGCTCTCCCCTCGAGGTGGTTCCAGCTGTAGAAGAGCTTTAGACCAATCTTTCATTTTTTTAGACAACATTATAGAAATTGATCTAGCCGGTCTTATCTGATCAGCTCCTCAATTTCATCTTGAAGCTGGATGCATTCCTCGGCATCATGACCATGGTCATGATGGTATAGACAATACTTATTTTGATTGCATTTGCTTAGGTGAGACCGCATCTTGTCCGACCTTGGCAAATGCTCCATGATCTCCATCAGCGCTTGAGTTTTTAGAGCATTCAAAGAAGAATAGTTATTGAATCTTCTAATTGAAAAATATATCCTAAATCCAATCATCTAGGTTGTAGATGGTTGAGCTGATTGTAAATGTACTTAAATTATTATAATAAATAAATTTATTATTTTGGTATTTTCATCACTTTGGTGCATTTTTCTGTAATGAACTCTTCTATGATGAAGTCCTTAGGACTATTTGGATTCGATAAAGGAGGATTTGTTATTTAGTCTTTAAATTTGTTCATGACCAAATGATACATTGTTACCTAGGATGACAACATATCAAGTGTAGGTCATTGTGTACCATATATATTGGTTGTCCTCTTAACCAAGGAGTATGATATACTGGTATGGCATGCAGATGAAGTATAGTAATACATTTTACTAAACATGACCAAACTGCATAGCTCTCTACTGTCAAGAGTTGCTCATGAAGGATATAAGTATAAGTGTCCCTTAGACCAGAGATCACCATGGTGACTTGCAAACAACTCACTGCACTTAGATGCCGGACTATCTAAATTTCTAATTCAATGATGGAAGGTTATTGGGTGTAGTCTAGTACTTATTTTATCGATGCATGAGTAAAGATGGGATTGACCCCTCCATTTGTTGGAGTAGATGCATCACTGTATTTTAATTTAGCAAAATCTCAACTGGGGTAGTCCATTTGATGGACACTGAATTTTGAAATATATTATAGATAATTTTTTAGAATTGATAGTCAAATCCTAGATCATCTTTTGAGTATTGAGATTAAGGAGATGAATTATACGGTAACCATATGCCACAAGTTCATCGATGTTGCATTGCAACTTTTCGACCTATCCGAACGTCGGATATCATTGCTAGATGGTCACATCAATTAGTATAAAAAATTAATTTTTGTGCTACTAACTTAGAGTTTGAATCTATGAGGTCACATATAATACGAGTTTCTATCTGATCTGATGGCTGATCAAGAGTCCCACTGGACTAGGACTCTATGACCAAGAGTCCCATTGGATTAGGACTCTGCCTTCATGGGTTTCACTGAACTAGGACTCCAAGTCCTTGTCTGGGACTCTTTGATCAAGAATTCCACTGGTTTAGAACTATGTGATCATGAGCTCCATTTGTTTGGGACAGTGAGTTCAAGAGTTCAACTGATTTGGGACTCTTCGATCAAGAGTTTCATGCTAATGAGACTCTATTGCCCAAACATCCACCTAATTAAAACTCTGATATTATAGAAGAATTAATTAATAATTTAATTACTGATTAGCTCAATTAGATTAAGCGATGAGGTTTCGATCAAATTTGATTGAATTTGATTCAATTAGGTTTGACCCGATTAGGTTATGAGATTACCTAAATGCTTAAGAAGATTCGATCCTGATTTGAACAAAACTAGACCTAATTAATTTTTAATTTCATTAAAATTTTATTGAGTTAGGATAAGCCTAATTTGGTTGGATTTAAAGTGGTCTAATTAAGTCTAGATTAATTAGTTTGGTTGAAACCAATTTGAAAGAGTCAAATAAGATTTGAATTTAAACTCTCCCATGCGCCCATCACCTTTGACTTTTCCACACCCTTTCTCCATGCACTTTTTTTTTGCATTAGAGTTTCCAATGCTAGAAGGAGATCTGTGCCTCCTCTACTTTGTCCATTTGACCTGGTCCAAGGGTTGGACTAGTTCAAATTTAAGTTGAATTTTGAATTCAACTTAAGTTGTTAGAGGTTTGAACTTTTTCCTTATCCTTATCTACTTCCCACTCCCATTTGAGAATCCATGCAATTTTTCTTTTTGCATTTTTTAAGTATGGCCATGCAGAAGGAGAGTCCTTTTGGATGTCAAACACTCTTGGTAGGAGTTGGAGAAAGGATAGATTAGTTACTTGAATTTTGAATTCAAGCAATTTGTTAAAACCTCTCATCCTCTTCACCTTATCTTATCCACATGCATTTCCCATCAAATTAGTGACAATAAAATGTGACAAATTAAGTGGGCACGCATGAGGACTCCGAGAAGATTCATGAGGAGTTTTTGAGAGAGAGAAAGATAGAAAGGGGTGCAAGTTTAGGCATGAAAAAGTCTAGGGAGAGAGGGTGTGTCTTCCTATGCCAACTTCTATCTCTCATGCCACCTGATTTTTCTTTTCACTTGGATGCCTAGTTCAGATGTGATCTAAATGGGGTTTTTGTAGAAAGGAGAGTCCTCTATCCATGAAAATTTGTTTCATGATAAAATTCCAAACAAGGAAGGCGTGAGAGCATTTTCGGGGAACTAGGATTTTTGGGTATGCAAAATCCTAGAGTTGGGACTCAGGATTCAGGTGCAAAGATTGAGCACTATGAGTGCCCAATTACCATCAATTGGATACCCCACCTCTTCATCCTCCAAAGTTCATCTTCTAATTTTCTAGAACATATGGGAGATTAGAAAAAAGGTGATTGATTGGATCGATCGAGATCAGCTATCGAAGGCTCCGACGAGGAGCTAGCACTCCGATGGAGCTGGTTGGGAGAAATAGCTCCATGTAGACTCACTGTAGCGATCGGATAGGTATGCAGCTATAGCATGATAATAAGGTTTCCTCCTATGGATTCGAATTATGGAGTTCATGTACCCATGCAATGATATTATGTTCTGAACACAAGTCGATCAGCGAATATGATTTGTTGATCGATCGCATTAAAATTTTCGATAATATATTAGCATGTCTAGATCCTGAGTAGGATTTATTGATCTGATCACAGTATGTATAGAATTAATAGTAGATTAATTTTACTTTTGCTATAAATTTTATTCAAAAATATTTCAAAAATGCATGCTTTAACCCTGCTCAATTTTCAACAATGGTATCAGAGTAAGGATTGCTTGACATGCTTATATGTTAATTAAAAAAGTTAAATGGTAGCATATATAATATGTATAAATGTTAATTGATACTTTTTTAATTAATGAAAGATAATAAATTAAAAATTAAACATGAATATGTTAGATTAGATCTAATGTGTGATTCATTTTTTAATTTAATTTTAGTTTATTTTCTATTATGAAAATAGCAATAGGTTGCTGTTGATGAAATGAGCTGATCCATTTCTAAAATGAGTCAATTCATTTGATAAATAAAAAATTAAAAATCTTTTAAAATTTAAAAATATTTTGAAATGTCGAACCCCAACCCATTAGCTATTGAAAAATGTATCCTAAAGCTAATCATCTAAATTATAGATGATTAGAATTAGTATGTGAATTATTAAATAGTAATAATTATTTGGCTTGTTAGGGGCAAACACTCACCTGTCGAAGTCCAACAGGATGTCAAGTCTTGGGATGACCACGTTCGGTGATGAAAACCATGGCTAACTCCAGCCAGTGTGGAATTCCTACTTAGCACTAAGATCGAAGACCTCCAACTTGGACTTGTTGGCCGACCTCCCATGTTTTGATCACAAATAACCCTAGAACCTACAAGGTCTTATGGATTTCACCAGGACGAGCTCGAATGGTGATGGTGGTCTTCTAAGTAATCAAGTATTCGAACCTGACAAAACCTACCTTGATAATAGAACCTCTTCCTGGACGAACTTCGATAATCTATGAAGAGTAGAGGACCTCTAAATTCTTATAATTAAGAATTTTGGATATGTTGGTGAAGGACCCTATCCCTCTTTTATTAGCCCTCGGACGATCTTGACTTCGGATGGAATTTTATTTTGTAGGTCACCGACGGCGACCTCTTCTTCCCTAACTCCAGCTCAATCCGACGTCAACCAGATTCTGTACCAATAGAATTGATGCTAGAGGAAGGATCCTTGAGCTCTTGTTCTAAAAGGAGTGTTCGGTCGATTTTGTTTATCTTCTTCTTTTGATCCTTCAAAATCCATCTCTATTTGATCTCTTTTACTACAGAAATGCCTTCAAAAAAGATGACCACTCGGAGATCTACCGCCTCTACTGTCAGATTCAAGCCAAATCCATCTGCTTCAACACCATCACCGACATCATAATCTCCTCTACCGATAGCAATGCTGGATCTAGAGCAGTTCAACCTACTAGTGCAGCAGGTCCGGAGCCTCACCCAAATGGTGCAGGCTATGTAGCAACCCCTGATGGTAGTCTAGCAAGAAAACCCCCTATCGAGATGTCAAGAGCTAGTCCCAAGGAGGCATACTTGTGTCAGCAGATCCTTCGCCTCCAAAAAAGGGAAGAAGAGAGTAGAGAGCTCCTATTCTGATCATGATTCTTCTCCAGAGGAGATCTTTCCCATCTATAATCGAAAATCTTTCAAGATCCGCGATCGAGATGGAGCCCTCGATCAAAAACTTTGGAAGATGGATTGATGAATTGAGGAGCTCCGCCATGCTGCCCCGACCAATCATGACAACATCTACATTGATCCTTCTTTCTTCTAAAAAATCAAGCAGGAATCGATCCCTCCGAACTTCAAGCTCCCTTAATTCGAGAGCTACGATGGAACCACTGATCTGATTAACCACCTAAAGGCCTTTCAGACTATGATGCTGCTTCATGGCACACCAGACACCATCTTGTGCCGAGCTTTTCCATCTACTCTGAAGAGAACAACAAGATATTGGTACTCGATACTGAAATTGGGTACAATCTTCTCCTTCGACCAAATGAGCCACCATTTTGTGGCTCATTTTATCAGCAGCCGACATCCAAGGTGAGGCTCGAACTTTCTCATCAACATCAGACAGTAGAAAGAAGTGTCCATTCGAGCTTATGTCAATCGCTTTAATACTGCTACACTGGAGGTCCAAAATTTGGATCAATTCGTTGCCATGGTAGCATTGAAAGATGGCCTTCAGAAGAATAACTTGCTATTCTCCGTGGAGAAAAAGTATCCTAGGGATTTTGCTGATCTACTAGCTCGGGCTGAAGGTTACGCCCGAGCTGAAGAAGCCTTCAAATGAAGGATGAGGAAGCAGCAAGAAAGTGGCAGGCGGGCGAGTCTAGCAAGCCCGTAGTCAAAGAGAGGCTGAATGAAGTTCGACCGCGCTCTCGAACTCTCCTTAAGCGCAAGCAAGCCCAAACTCCTCCTCAGGCTCTCCATCAAAGAAGCCTTGATAGAAAGGCATGAAGGAGCTCTCCCTCCAAGAAGTTCCACAACTATGCTCTCCTTAATGCTCTGAAGACTCAAGTGTTGATGAAAATCAAGGAGCAGCTGTCGAGGTCGGAAAGGATGCGCACTCATTCTGGCAAGCATAATCCTAACAAGTACTATCTCTACCATCATGACCATAATCATGATACTAAAGAATGCATTCATCTCCAAGATGAGATTGAAGAGCTCATTAAGTGAGGCCAGCTCGATTGATTCCTATGGCCTAAGATAAGAGAAGATCGATCGAGGGCACTGCCACAACCAGAACCACCAAGGAGGAAGGAGCAGCAAGGAGATTAGTCATCCCTCAGCATCATCAATATCATCTCTAGGAGACTTCGACGAGAGGAGGCTAGTGGATCCGAAGGGTCGACTAAAAGATAGAGGGCTGAGAAATCCATCACTTTCACTGAAGAAGATGCTCAAGGAGTTCAATTTTTGCATAATGATGCAGTTGTAATAACTTTAAATATAGTAGATTATGATATAAGCCATATTCTTGTGGATAATGAAAGTTCGGCCAATATCTTATTTTATAATATTTTCTCTAAAATGTTCATACCTAATAGTAGGAACACGATGTTGTCGTGAAGACACCATGTTCATTAGTTTAAATCCAATTTTTTTTTTAAATTAAAAATTATGAAGAGAGTAGTGAGTCGGGTCGAATCCATAGAGAGGCATAGATTTAATTCTAAAATCTTTGATTTTTTTCTTATAAAAAAGAAAAGAAAGATTTTTGAAAAGAAAATTAAAATGGAAAATAGATTTATAAATAAAAATAGAATTTAAATTATTCAAAAATAAGCTTAGAACTAACATCTATTATTTAGATCTTAGTGGCTACTTGCAATTAAAGAATAATTAATTTAAAGAGCTAGAATTGAAAAGAGCAATAAAGCTTTCTTTATTAAAATTAAAACTCAAATGCAGAATTTAAATAAAGAAATTAAAGGAAAGAAAAGAAAAAGAAAACTAGAAGAAGATCGTAGATCAGCGTAGGCATGGAGATGGCATAGAAGACTGGCTTTTCTTCTTAGAACTGTAGCTTTGGAGCAACCTTCAACCCTGAGCTTGACTTTCCTCTCACTAGATCTATCATTTCTAAAGGTCTGGGGTCCTTTTTATAGAGCTAGGAGGGTTGGATATTTTTTTCTGGAGATAATGTGGGACTAATAGCCTTTGTAATCATCAAAATATAAAGAAATTCAAGTAAAACTTAGATTAAAATAACTCTGATATGAATCTGATAAGTCTGGTGAAATCTACCCATTCAATAGGAATCCAATGGTCCAAAAATAATCAAAATCGAATGCATATCGGCCCAGATCAAGTCAGATTAAATTTTGACAGTTCGATTGCACATTGATGAAGGAAATCTAGCTACAAATCATGCGTCGGGAGTTCTGATCATCGTCAAAAGCATTCTGGACCGTTGGATCTTCATTAGTTGATTTTTTGGCCATTGGATCGCACCAGATCGCTGATAGAATTTGAATCAAACCCGAAAATCACCACCGCCGTCCGATCTTGACCGTAAACAACCTCAGTCATCCGATCGCGCAATTACTATTCCCATGAACCACGTGGATCGACCGCACTGCACACCTTAACCAATCAGTGCTCTTGTCGCTGAGTGAAAAGATCAAAATATCTTGTGAGCCATGATAAATTTCTGTAGACCCTTTAAGGGTCTAGGTTCGCCATGTGTCGCGCCTTGATTCGTCGGTTTCTGCTGAGCTGGTGGTCTACGCCTTGATCATGGACTGGCTAGTTGCTTCTATGGTTGAGTCAACTTTGACGGCTTGGCTTGGCTTGGCTTGCAGAGCCGGTTGAAACATTTTCTTTTTTATTTATTTATTTATTTATTTTCTATTTTATTTCTTTAGAAATTCATATCTCCTCCATTTTGCTAGAAACTTATTTTGTTGTGATAAAAAAAATAAGCTCTTTCTATTGATTATAAAATTTTATTTTTTAATTTTTATTAACTTTTAATTAATTTTTAATTAATAAAAATATGAATTTCTCAAAAATTAAATATAAATTGATCATTAATTTTTAAAAATTAATATAAATTAATTGATAAATTAATACTTTTATTGATGAATTTATGATGCTTATCACACCCTCCAACTTAAGCTTTGCTTGTCCTCAAGTAAAAAAAGAATTTAATTTAGATTAATTACCATATTTCGTTGAGATCCTCCTTCATAAGAATAAATCTAGGATTTAAGATCAAAAGTTTAGATAGTATCACTAACTAAGTATTGAGTTTTAGAAGTAAATTTCATGGCAGATTAATCAGAAACTTTCTTAGAGTTCATCTAAAGATTTTCAGCACTTGGTTTCGTGAATACTAACTTAACATTTGGGTGTTGATTCAAAGGACAAACGAATCTTCTTTTTATCACCTATTTTGATTAGTTTTCTATATACTCTCAAGTTAAATGCATGAATTAAGGTAGCTTTCACACTGCTTTCTCTTTTTTTTTCTTTTTTTTTTTGAAAACTGTGCTGAGCATCCTGGCCTTCCCTTCACCATTTGATGTGAACTTCTATACTTATAGAGTTCTAGTTTGGGGCAATCCACATATACTCTGTATTTTGCACTTTTTAAGCAGGTAGCTCTTTCCTTAAATTCAAATTTCTTTAATTGAGTTATATATAAACCACCAATTTTTAGTGATAATTAAATTTTCAATTATCCTTATAATCAACACCTACTATGCTTCATTAGTGTGCATGTGCAATTAGAAGTGCTGTTAGCCTTTAAATGACCTAAGTAGGCTGCTAATGGTCTAACCATGTAATCTGCTTCTTAACTCACTACCATTATTAGTTAATACTTTCTAACTTTATTACTTTTCCTAGTTTATTTTGCTTAAGATTCTCTTTCTTGAAATATGATTTATCAAAAAAAAAATTTAAAATAGTTTTAAAATTTGATTTATATATGTATAAATATATATATATTTTTATTTTATTTTATTTTATTATTTTTTTATTTTTATATATATATTTTTTAATTTCTTTTTCTTACCCCCTAACTTTAATTGACATTGTCCTCAATGGGGAGGGAGAGCAAATAAAAGGGTATAAATTATGTTTATTCATTTAACATGGGTCTTGAAGTTTTTGATCCTTCTCCAGCTTAGCCTAAAAAGAAAATAAACTAAATAAATAAATAAATTAGATTCAAGCAATATTGGTTGCCTCCCAACAAGCGCTAAATTTAAAGTCTTCAGCTAGACTAAACAGTGATAACAGACTAATCGAGATATGATGGTTCATAAAGAACCATGGCTTTCTCCATAGATTCTGTGGGTAATTCCAAGAATGGTTTCAATCGTTGACCATTAACTTTAGAAACAACACCATTGCTTGGGTTTTCAATTTCTACAGCTCCGTATGAAAAAACTTTTTTAACAAAGAAAGGTCCTGTCCATCTAGACCTAAGCTTTCCAGGAAAAAGATGTAACCTTGAATTATACGAAAGAACTTTTTGTCCAAGATTGAAAGATTTTCTAGGAATTGCTTGATCATGAAATACTTTCATCCGTTCTTTGTATACCTTGGCATTCTTGTAAGCTTCATTTCTCAGTTCTTCTAATTCATTAATCTAAAGCTTCCTATGGTTTTCGGCTACGTCTAGGTCCATATTTAATTTTTTTATTGCCCACATGGCTTTATGTTCTAACTCAACAGGCAAGTGACATGGTTTTCCAAACACAATCCTATAGGGAGACATTCCTAGGTTGGTCTTGTAGGCAGTACGGTAGGCCCAAAGTGCATCAACTAATTTCACAGACCAATCCTTCCTATTGGCATTAACAGTTTTCTCCAAGATTTGTTTGATTTGTCTATTTGATACTTCAACTTGCCCACTAGTCTGAGGATGATATGGTGTGGCTAATTTATGGGTAACATTATATTTCTTCATTAATGCGGTAAAGGATCGATTGCAAAAATGTGTTCCCTGATCACTAATGATTGCTCTAGGAGTACCAAAGCGAGAGAGAATATTTTTCTTAAGAAATTTAACGACCACTTTGCTATCATTGGATTTACATGGAATAGCTTCTACCCACTTGGAAACATAATCAACAGCCACTAAGATATACTCATTTTCGAAGGAATTCGAAAATGGTCCCATAAAATCAATTCCCAGACATCAAAAATTTCAACTACCAAGATTGGATTAAGTGGCATCATATCTTTCTTTGTAATCCGACCCATTTGTTGGCATCGATCACAACTTTTACAGTACACATGTGCATCCTTAAATAAATTAGGCCAATAAAATCCACATTGAAGTACTTTGGCAGCAGTCTTCTTGGATGCGAAATGACCACCACATGCTTGGTCATGACAAAATGATAGAATACTTTTAACCTCATTATCAGGGACACACCTCCTAATGATCTGATCAGGACACTATTTAAACAGATATGGATCATCCCAAATGAAATACTTTACTTGGGAAAAGAATTTGTGTTTATCCTGACTAGTCCAATGAGAAGGCACTTTACCAATGGCTAAATAATTCACAATATCTGCATACCAAGGTTCAGTGGACACTGATATGAATTGTTCATTTGAAAAATACTCATTGATAGGTGGTTCGTTAGATGGCAGAACTATAATTCAGGATAAGTGATCAGCAACTGCATTCTCTGTCCCTTTCTTATCTTTAATTTCTAGGTCAAATTCTTGAAGGAGCAAGATCCATCGGATTAATCGTGCCTTAGCATCTTTCTTTGCTAGGAGATGTCTAATGGCTGAGTGATCAGTATAGACAATAACATGAGATCCAACCAAACAGGACCTAAATTTTTCTAGGACAAAGATAACAGCTAAGAATTCCTTCTCTATGGCGGTGTAATTAAGCTGTGCATCATTTAATATTTTACTTACATAATAAATAACCCTCGGTAGCTTGTTGATTTTTTGACCTAAGACTACACCTACAGCATGATCAGATGCATTGGACTTGAGCTTAAAAGGTTCGATCCAGATAGATGGATGAATAATGGGGGCTGAAATGAGTGCCTTTTTAAGAAATTCAAAAGACTCAAGGCACTTAGAAGTAAACTCAAATTTTGCTTCTTTTACTAACAAGTTCGTCAAAGGGCAAGCTACTTTACTGAAATCGGGTATGAACCTTCTATAAAATCCAGCATGTCCTAAAAATGAATGAATTTCTTTAATAGTCTTGGGTGGTGGAAGACTTGCAATCAGGTCAACTTTGGCCTTGTCAACTTCTATTCCTTTCTTTGAAATTACATGGCCAAGGACTATACCTTCTCTGACCATGAATTGACATTTTTTCCCAATTAAGAACCAAATGCTTCTTCTTACATCTTCCTAGAACAAGTCTTAGATGGTTTAAGCATTCAGAGAAGCTAGGTCCAAAGACAGAAAAGTCATCCATAAAAATTTCTAGAAATCGTTCAATCATATCTGAAAATATGCTGATCATACATCTTTGGAAGGTTGCTGGAGCATTACATAGTCCAAAGGGCATACGCCTATAAGCAAAGGTTCCGAATGGACAGGTGAATGTGGTCTTTTTCTGATCTTCAGGGGCTATGGGGATCTGATTATAACCAGAGTATCCATCTAGAAAATAGTAAAATTCTTGTCCAGCTAATTTTTCCAACATTTGATCAATAAATGGCAAAGGAAAGTGATCTTTTTTTGTAGCTGCATTCAATTTTCTATAATCTATACAGACCCTCCACCCCGTTTGGGTCCTAGTTGGGATAAGTTCATTAGCATCATTCTGGACTACTGTTACCCCAGATTTCTTTGGTACCACTTGTACAGGGCTTACCCATGAACTATCAGATATGGGGTAAATAATTTCATTATCCAACAACTTTAGAATTTCCTTTTTGACTACATCCTTCATGGCTGGGTTCAGTCTTCTTTGGGCATCTCGAGTTGGTTTAGCCTCTTCCTCTAGGTGTATCCTATGTTGAACTATGGAAGGGCTTATTCCTTTAATGTCTGCCATGGTCCAGCCTATTGCTTCTCGATTTTCTCTTAAGACTGTTAATAATTTCTCTTCTTGGTTAGGATTTAGGTCTGATGCAATAATTACAGGCAAGGTTTTCTCTGGACCTAAATATACATACTTGAGGTGCTCAGGGAGAGGTTTCAACTCTACTTTGGGTGCCTCTTCTTTTGATGACTCAGGTGATGGTTTAGTCATTTCTATGGATGGTTCAGTGGAAGGCTCCCATCTTTGGCCATTTTTATTATCTCCAAGTATTTTATTTAGGTTCTGACATTCATGGGTTGGCCAGATACTAGATTCAAGATCGACTTCCTCATCGCTAATGTCTATGGGTTCATAAATTTCATGTTGGACTATACTTACATTAGCATGCTTAGTAGATTCCTATTCCAAATTGAAAATATTCAGCTCGATAGTCATGTTTCCAAAAGACAGTTTCATAAGTCCATTCCGATAATTGATTTCAGCATTAGCAGTAGCTAGGAATGGTCTTCCTAAAATCACTTGGGATTTGACCCTTAGGATTTGATATTGGCTCAGTCTCCAAAATGACAAAATCGAACTGGAAAAGATAAAACTTTCAACCTTAATCAAAACATCTTCTACCATTCCCTTGGGGATTCTAAAAGATCAGTCTGCTAATTATAATGTGATCCCTGTTGGCTGAAGCTTTCCCAATCCTAATTGCTTATAAACTGAATAGGGCAAAATATTTACACTAGCCCCTAAATCAAGTAATGCCTTCTCAATGTGGGTTTCTCCTATGACACATGAAATTATTGGAGAACCTGCATCCTTGTACTTTATAGGCATATGACTTAACAAATATGAACTCACACCTGCTGCTAAGAAAGCTCTCTTTGGTATGTTAGTCGTCTTTTTCTTGGTGCAAAGATCTTTTAAGAATTTAGCATAAGTCGAGACTTGTTGGATCAGGTCTAGTAGAGGAATATTTACTTAAACTTGCTTAAATATCTCTAACATTTTGTCTAAATGATTTGATTGTTTATTAGACCTTAATCAATTCAAGAAAGGAGCTCTAGAGATTGTGATCATCTAGTTTGGTGCACTATCAGTTTCAGGAGCTTGAGTTTGTAAGGTAGATTGTTCATTAGGTGGCTCAAAAGACTCAGCACTCGAGTCTTCTCTAGTGTCAGGTGTATTTACCTTATTATCCACTTATTTTTCTGATCTCAAGGAATGAATAGCATTAACTTGATTAACCTGGATGATCTACCATTTTGATTTCTTGGGTTGGGCTCAGGTTGGCTAGGTAGCCTACCTCATTCACGTTCACTTATGGTAGATGCTAGCTGACTCACTTGCATTTCTAAGTGGGCTATGGCCTGAGAATTTGAATTCAGAATTTGGCTCATGGTCTGCATGAAATTGCTTAAGGTGGTATTGGTGTCAGTAATAGATTTGGCTAGAGCTTTCAGGCTTTTCTCCAAAGAGAAAAATTTCTTTTCATTAATATTAAAGCCTGGTGGTGGTAGGGTGTTTATCACAGGATTAGGCCTTGGGTTCTGCTGATTGAAACTTGAACTGCCTACATTTAGATTTTGTGACCATGAAAAATTTGGATGATTCCTCCAACCTGGGTTATAGGTGGGTGCATAGGGATTGTTTAATGGTCTCTGATATGTGGCATTCACTTGTGCACATCTATTATCTGATTGGTTCACAATGAGGGGACATTCCTCAAGGATATGGTCTCGTGCATTACATCTATTGCACATGGGTGCAGATACTTGGTTCACACTAGCTAGTCTCTGAAGTTCTAAGGCCTCTAGTGAAGGAAAATCCTGATTTCTCGGTCCAGGTTCGTCCAGATCTGATTAGATCAAGAGATATATTTCAAAAATTTTCTCTTGATCTTAGTCAGATCTTGATATGTTTCAGATCTGATTCTTATTATTTTAATAAATAAAATAAAACAAGATAAATTAAATTAAATTTAATTTACCTGATTTGGGTAATCCTATTACCCTGTAGATGATCCTGATTGCAGCGGAAGGTTCTGGATCTTAGCCACGCAAGCGCCTGGCCTCTACCGGTATCCACTCGGGTTGGATCTGGAGAACCTCTTCTTCTCTATCACACCTCCAAAAATCAGATCTGGATCTGATCTGGAGGATCTTCAAAACTCTTTTGAAGATCTGCAGTCGTCCTTTTACAGCAGCGCAGCCTTCTTGCTTTTGATCGCCTTTCCTTGATCTGAATCGCACCAAACTAAATCCAAAACACTTTTGGACGTGGAGAGCAAGGGGAGAAGAGACTATGGCATGGACAAGGAGGGGAGAGGCAGCCTTGGGGCGTGGGAAATCTCATTGATATCACTTAGGATTAGGGTTGGGCGCAGGGTCTTATTTATAGACCTCTTGTGATCCAACTCCTCTTCCTCTAACCAATCACAACCCTTTGTGAAATCAGATCTAAATCTGATTGGTTGAAAAAGAGACCCCTGGATTCCTCCTTAGAGGCACTAAGACCAGTCAAACTGGATTCTTAGTAAAACTCTGATTGGAGTCCTAAAAGGGAGTAGTCCTTGTCCACAAGGACCCCTAGGCGCCTCCTACTTGGGCTCACCGCCCCCTTGGCGTGCGCCCTTCTCCTTGCCAGTTCTGGCAGGGGGACAGGCCCCCACCAGCTCTCCAATAGGTGCATGACATGTGGTCAAAAGTCAAAGGGTGAATGGTCAACGTTTGACCAGTCAAAGGTAGACTTTTGACCAAAGTCAAAGAACAAGAAATGGCAGGTGACCAAAAATGGCAGGTAATGTCTTACAAATAAGACAACCTATTCTGACTTGGACAACCTCCAGTCAGACCATATGAAGGCCTCTGATTGAGCACAAACTCCTTTGGCTCAGTCAGGACAACTTATTTATGATAGTAAAAGAAGAACGTTAGGTTCAATCGAGTGCTAGCACGATTTCCTTGAACCTAATTGAATCTCATTCAGATCAATTGAACTAGATCAGTTCAATTGATGATCACCAGATTCAAACCCTTGTTTGTGTGACCCAGTTAGGTTCAGTTCTGTATGGTAATGGGATATGTCATGATCTCTATCATAGACATCATCGAAACTCCTTTCGATGGATCAGAACTCTTCTGATTCGAACAGCTAGAATGATCGATCATCTAAATCATTCTAATTGCTCCCAAAATCCACCAGTGACACCTAGCAGTATATGGTGGCAACCCATCAGAGCTGAATGCGAACCTCTTGGTGCAGCTACCTGTGTGATTCAGTTCTTCTATCTTGAGCCCCGATCAGATTAGGGTTAAGGTGAACTCGTCAAACCCTAGTCTCTGTCATATGATGTAATCATTCGATTCGAGTCCAATGTGAAAATCTAAATAGAAACTCTTTCTATTATTTCACTCTACCATGGCCATGGGATTTCTGGACTTGATTCTCATGATCATCATAGGGCTACTCCTCTACCACCGAGGTAGATAGATTCCCATCTTGATGCAATCCAGTTCCTACAATGAACATGTCATAGCCAACATACACCTCAGGGTTCCATATGGCTAGGAGACCGAGTAATGGTGTAGTCAAACTATAACACCCTCAAGGTGAACTGCCGATGCATCTCAGGTCAAAGAACCAGACACACTACTGCAGCATCGAGTCAGTCATTGACGAGAAGGTAGACTTCCTAATGACTACTCGAGGTGGTCACGCTCAGTGCCCTCGTTCTCTAACGAGTACCTGTACTCTCGCTCCGGTGTCTCCACACCGTAGACTCAAGACTCATCTACTAAAGAGAAGCGATCGTACACCAACCTTCCGGATCAATCACCATCCTCGTGATGATCCTATGGTCGGGAGCTGTTTATGAGTTAATAATGATTATTCATGTCTTAAATTTTCAACTCTTGAAAATATGAATTATCATTACCATTAACTCAAAGGATGTATCACAGACACTAAATACACATGTGTGATAGAAAATAACCCATTTCATTAATTATAGTCAAAATTATAATTTTGCCCCTAGAAGTGTATTACAAGTGTCAGCCAATTCTGGCTTCTAGGGCACATATATCTAACAATCTCCCACTTGTCCTAAAGCCAATTGGCTACAAGTCTAAGTCCCATCTTCTCAAGGTGGGCTTCGATCTTCTGCTGGCCCAACGGCTTTGTAAGTGGGTCTGCCACATTATCTGCGGAGTTGACTCTCTTGACCTCAACGTAACCTTTCTCAAGGTAATCGCGGATGAGATGATATCGCCGCTCAATGTGCTTGGACTTCTGGTGAGACCTCGGCTCCTTAGCAAGGGCTATGGCGCCATTGTTGTCGCAGTAAAGAGGAATGGCATCTGATGGCATTACTCCAATTTCTGCAGCAAACTTCTTGTACCAGAATGCTTCCTTTGCAGCCTCTGATGCAGCTATATATTCTGCTTCCATGGTGGAATCTGCTATCACAGTTTGCTTGGAACTCTTCCAGCTGACAGCTCCACCATTGCACACAAACAGACTTCCAGATGTCGACTTTCGATCATCTATATCGGACATGAAGTCCGAGTCTGTGTATCCCTGAACTTGGAGTTCTCCATTACCAAAGACCAACATCATATCCTTAGTTCTTCTCAAGTACTTAAGGATACATTTCACAGAAGTCCAGTGTTCTTCACCTGGATTTGACTGATATCTGCTTGTGACACTCACAGCATGGGCTATATCAGGTCGTGTACATAGCATGGCATACATGAGGCTCCCTATTGCAGAAGCATAAGGGATCTTGCTCATGCGTTCTATTTCCTCAGGTGTGCTGGGGCACATCTTCTTGGAAAGATGAATACCATGTCTGAAGGGTATTAATCCCCTCTTAGAGTTTTCCATACTAAACCTCTTTAGTACTTCCTCTATGTACATCTTCTGTGAAAGTCCTAGCATCCTATTCGGTCTATCCCTATAGACCTTAATTCCTAGAATAAAGGATGCTTCACCTAGGTCTTTCATGGAGAATTCCTTGGACAACCACATCTTGACTGATGTCAACATGGGAATATCATTCCCAATAAGGAGGATGTCATCCACGTACAATACGAGGAAGACAACAGCGCTCCCACTGACCCTTTTGAAAACACATGGTTCCTCTTCATTTTTGATGAAACCAAACTTTTTGATCACATCATTGAAACGAGTGTTCCAGCTCCGAGATGCTTGCTTAAGTCCATATATGGACCTTTGCAGCTTGCAAACCTTGTGATCAGTATCACTGGATGTGAAACCTAGCGGCTGTTCCATATAGATATCTTCCTCAAGATATCCATTTAGGAATGCCGTTTTCACGTCCATTTGCCATATTTCATAATCGAAATAGGCTGCAACAGCAAGCAATGTGCGGATGGATTTTAGCATAGCTACCGGGGAAAAGGTATCCTGATAGTCAATGCCTTCGCGTTGACTATAACCTTTTGCCACCAGTCTAGCCTTGAATGTCTCCACATTCCCATCTGCACCAATCTTTCTCTTGAAGATCCATTTACACCCAATAGGTACTATACCTTCTGGTGGATCTACCAAGGTCCAGACTTGGTTTGAGTGCATCGAGTCGATCTCTGACTTCATTGCCTCAAGCCATTTCTCGGAGTCGATATCTGATATCGCCTCGTTGTAGGTTTTGGGATCATCACCATGAGCACCATTACCTATGAGGAACATTTCCTCTACGTCCTCTGAAATAATACCTAAGTATCTTTCAGGGGGACGGGAAACTCTTTCCGATCTACGAGGTGGAGGAGGTAGTGTTCTTATTGGCTCAACCTGATTTGGTTCCACTTGGTCCTTAGCTCGTTCTGCTTGTGAGACTTTCTCATCAAGCTTAATCTGCTTTCCAATGCCACTATCTTGAATAAACTATTTTTCAAGAAATATGGCATGTCGACTCACAATCACATTGTGGTCTTCTGGAATGTAGAAATAGTATCCTAATGACTCTTTAGGATATCCTATGAATCGAGCTCTAAAGGACCTAAACTCTAACTTGTCCGCTTGTTGTCTTTTGACATGAGCCGGACAACCCCAAATTCTGAGATGACTCAGACTTGGTTTCTTACCGTGCCATATCTCATACGGTGTGGTAGGAACGGTTTTAGAGGGAACCCTATTCAGTAAATAGATTGAAGTTAATAATGAATGTCCCCAAAGAAAATCTGGGAGGTCTGTGAAGCTCATCATGGATCGAACCATATCCAATAGAGTCCGATTTCTCCGTTCTGAAACCCCGTTGAGTTGAGGTGTTCCTGGTGGAGTCCATTGAGAGACTATGCCATTTTCCTTAAGATAGTCTAGGAATTCCCGGCTAAGGTATTCACCTCCTCGATCTGATCGAAGAACCTTAATGGGTTTTCCAGTTTGTTTTTCTACTTCATGTCTGAATTCTTTGAACTTTTCAAAAGGCTTCAGACTTATGTCTCATAAGATACACATACCCATACCTAGACAGATCATCGGTAAAGGTAATGAAGTAGACAAAATTGCCTCTAGCCGGCACATCGAATGGGCCGCACACATCAGTATGTACTAGGGCAAGGAGATCTGTGGCCCTCTCCCCATGTCCAACAAAAGGGAGTTTAGTCATTTTGCCTTGAAGACAAGATTCACAAGTTGGATATGACTCAAAAGTCAATGGACTCAATAGCCCATTTTTCTCCAATTTGTTAATCCTATCTTCTGCTATATGACCTAATCTCAGGTGCCATAGATATCTGTCGTTTGGACTATCCCTAGGTCGTTTGGCATTCACGTTTTGCTCGATAGTTAAAACAGGTACATCAATATGCAACTGATAAAGACCATTAACAAGGAAACCATTTGCAATTTTATTTCTTTCATAAAGAATGTTACAATGGTCCTTAAAGAAGGTGATCACATAACCTTCTTGTGCTAAGCATGAAACAGAAATCAAATTCCTGCTAGCTGCAGGCACATAATAACAGTCTTTTAAAACTAAGTCTAAACCAGATGGTAATCGCAGAGGGTATGTTCCCACGGCTACTGCAGCAACTCTTGCTCCATTACCGACGCGTAGGATCATGTCTCCATCCCTCAGCCTCCTGCTATCCTCAAGACCCTGCATAGAAGTGCACAGATGAGCACTAGAACCAGAGTCAAGCACCCAACTGGATGCAGAAGAAACCGTAAGGTTAGACTCAATAACGAGCATACCTCCAGAAGGACCTTCCTTCTTGTTCTTCAGGGTGGCCAGGTAAGTAGGGCAGTTCCGCTTCCAATGGCCGTCGCTGTTGCAATGGAAACACTTTCCTTTGCCATCGACCTTCTTCTTCGGTTCTGCCTTCTTCTTCTTTGATCCTTCCTACCTTTTGCTTTTTCACAGACTTCTTTTTCTTTCCATAAGACTTTCTTTTGGAAGAAGTCCGTTCCATAGCAAGAACTGAGCCTTTAGAACCTTTCATAGAAAGCTCAGCGGTAACCAGCATATTCATCAACTCGGCCAAGGAATTTTGAAGTTTATGCATGTGGTAATTCATGATGAATTGCCCATATGCATCAGTCAAGGATTGCAGAATAATATCGTTCTGCAAGTCCAAGTCCAACTTCACACCGAGCTTCTCAAGCTCTTCCATGTCCTTGATCATTGTCAGACAGTGATCTTGGACTGACTGCCCATCACGCATCTTAGCCTTAAAAAGTCATTTTCGTGACTTGATATTTGGCTGCGCGACTCTGTTCACCAAACATCTCCTGCAGGTGAGCCAACATTTGGCGAGCAGTCCCGATATCTTCATGTTGGCGCTGGAGCTCATCAGACATCGAGCCCAACATGTAGTATCTGGCCTTATTGTCTTCGTCAATCCATTTTTCCAGAGACGCTCTCTGTTCAGTGGATGGACGAGCTGGTAAGGTGGGAGGGTCCTGGTCCAAAACATGTGTTAACTTCTCTGAACCCAAAACAATTTTGTAGTTCCTGAGCCAATCTTTATAATTGGGTCCAGTCAGTCTATGTGTGTCTAGGATACGTGCCAGTGGGTTGGACGCAGACATTTTCCTGTAGAGAGTCAAAGATTCTAGTTAGATACTGTAATTTTGACTTGACCAATTTGTTTAGGGATTTTATTTTTAAACAAATTAGCTCCCACTATTTTCTCGGATCCCTACACTCCCTCTGTAGAGATGCGAAAATCTCCGCGATTGATGATTTCTAGTGGGTGGTGCGGTCTCACCAACTGACTCATCACCTCACCTAACAGTTATTGGTGATGGGTTAGCCAATGAGTGAACAACTCTTGTTCAATGATTCTCTAATCATGGTGCACCCAAACTTGGTCTCTAATTCATGAATCTCACCGTATCCGGAATATTGATCCACTCCTTAGTTAAGTCAGACCCACCATTTGCATAGACTGGGTTCCTAATTGGGTCTCTCACCGTATCCGGAATATTGAGCCCAACTCATCCTCCAGCCCATAGCATCCAATGCCTAATAGACATGGTTGCGTCTTCCCGGTGCAACTGAGCCACTGTATCCAGCCGAGAACAATCAACCCCGGGAAGGGCCCGCACGTCTACAATGGTGGAAGACCTCGGACTTAATCTTTTCTTAGGGAGAATTGATTCAGGTCTCATTAAACTAGACTTGGCTTAGTCATAACAATTATGACTAACCTAGTGGCATGGGTTCAGCTCGGATTATTGACCACCTCAGATCAGAACTGTGTCAACAGATATGGCCAGGTAAGTGAGACCGGTGGAAGGAATATGCCGTTAACTCGCACAAGAACGCATTCAGGTCGAGTAGCTTCCAATTAAAAACCAGTCGATCGTCTGTGCCAAACTTACCTTAGACACCAAATTGTTGAGTCAGAACCAATTGGGTTAGCCTACAATCCAGACTCTAACCTCTGAGCCTAATTAGGTCTTGCTTGATCGTGACTCGATCTTGACCCAGACTTAATCCTATTAGGCTGGTCAATTTAAGCATTGTTGATCCCATCTAACCAACTCTTGATTCGGTTTGATCAACCGCTTAGACCTAATTGAGCTACCCAAGCCCGAACCCAGTATTATGAATATGTCTTAGATCTGAAATTCTCAATTTTAGACCTAATTAATATTCCATAAACTTAATTCTTAATTAAGTTGGGTTCATAAACAAAATATGCACAATAAATCCTAGGGTTTCAGGATCTAGGGTTTTGCAGAAAGTAAGTTTTGGGTTTCTGATTAAGGACGAACACGCAGCACCCCTACACGTCATAAGAACACCCCATCGAATGGGAAGAGAGGGCCTTTAAACCCTTCTTCGTTCTTATGACCGGACGGCCAAGAGGAACGCCTTAATCAGGAACATGTAAATCTACAAAACAGTTATAGATCTATATCATATATCTCATATACAAATTTAGATCTAATCAAGGCATATTTTGCATACATCTCATGTATCAAATCATGCATGTTTTCAGATCTAAATTATCTCATAATAATCTAAAAAATTAGATTTAAATTGATCTAATCAAAATAAATTCTAATCTAGACAATTATGTAGAACTATTCTACAACTAGTCTAGTCATGCATCTATCATATCTCATATGATATTTAAAATTAAATAATTTTTATTTGCTGTTTATCAGATGTTATTATAACACTTATAATATCAGAAAATAGTAAATAAGAAGATCTAAAATATGATTTAATCAGATTAAATCAAAGACATGCAAAACTATTCTATAGAACTATTCTATTCTAGAACTAGTCATGCATATCTTCATGTTCTTAGATCCAAATCATTTAATTTTAATTTTTTCTGATTTCAGATCTGATCACATCTCATGTGACATCTGAAATCACTTTATTTTCTAATTAAAATAAAATTAAAATCAGATCTAAACAATTTAGAACCATGGCTCTGATACCAGTTGAAGGGAAATCCTGATTTCCCGGTCCAGGTTCGTCCAGATCTGATTAGATCAAGAGATATATTTCAAAAATTTTCTCTTGATCTCAATCAGATCTTGATATGTTTCAGATCTGATTCTTATTATTTTAATAAATAAAATAAAATAAGATAAATTAAATCAAATTTAATTTACCTGATTTGGGTAATCCTATTACCCTGTAGATGATCCTGATTGCAGCGGAAGGTTCTGGATCTTAGCCACGCAAGCGCCTGGCCTCTACCGGTATCCACTCGGGTTGGATCTGGAGATCCTCTTCTTCTCTATCACACCTCCAAAAATCAGATCTGGATCTGATCTGGAGGATCTTCAAAACTCTTTTGAAGATCTGCAGTCGTCCTTTTGCAGCAGCGCAGCCTTCTTGCTTTTGATCGCCTTTCCTTGATCTGAATCGCACCAACCTAAAGTCCAAAACACTTTTGGACGTGGAGAGCAAGGGGAGAAGAGACTATGGCATGGAGAAGGAGGGGAGAGGCAGCCTTGGGGCGTGGGAAATTGAATTCACTTAGAATTAGGGTTGGGCGCAGGGTCTTATTTATAGACCTCTTGTGATCCAACTCCTCTTCCTCTCAACCAATCACAACCCTTTGTGAAATCAGATCTAAATCTGATTGGTTGGAATAGAGACCCCTGGATTCCTCCTTAGAGGGCGCCTAAGACCAGTCAAACTGGATTCTTAGTAGAACTCTGATTGGAATCCAAAAGGGAGGTGGAGTCCTTGTCCAACAAGGACTCCTAGGCGCCTCCTACTTGGGCTCACGCCACCCTTGGCGTGCGCCCTTCTCCTTGCCAGGTTCTGGCAGGGGGACAGGCCCCCACCAGCTCTCCAATAGGTGCATGACATGTGGTCAAAAGTCAAAGGGTCAATGGTCAACGTTTGACCAGTCAAAGGTAGACTTTTGACCAAAGTCAAAGAACAAGAAATGGCAGGTGACCAAAAATGGCAGGTAATGTCTTACAAATAAGACAACCTATTCTGACTTGGACAACCTCCAGTCAGACCATATGAAGGCCTCTGATTGAGCACAAACTCCTTTGGCTCAGTCAGGACAACTTATTTATGATAGTAAAAGAAGAACGTTAGGTTCAATCGAGTGCTAGCACGATTTCCTTGAACCTAATTGAATCTCATTCAGATCAATTGAACTAGATCAGTTCAATTGATGATCACCAGATTCAAACCCTTGTTTGTGTGACCCAGTTAGGTTCAGTTCTGTATGGTAATGGGATATGTCATGATCTCTATCATAGACATCATCGAAACTCCTTTCGATGGATCAGAACTCTTCTGATTCGAACAGCTAGAATGATCGATCATCTAAATCATTCTAATTGCTCCCAAAATCCACCAGTGACACCTAGCAGTATATGGTGGCAACCCATCAGAGCTGAATGCGAACCTCTTGGTGCAGCTACCTGTGTGATTAAGTTCTTCTATCTTGAGCCCCGATCAGATTAGGGTTAAGGTGAACTCGTCAAACCCTAGTCTCTGTCATATGATGTAATCATTCGATTCGAGTCCAATGTGAAAATCTAAATAGAAACTCTTTCTATTATTTCACTCTACCATGGCCATGGGATTTCTGGACTTGATTCTCATGATCATCATAGGGCTACTCCTCTACCACCGAGGTAGATAGATTCCCATCTTGATGCAATCCAGTTCCTACAATGAACATGCTATAGCCAACATACACCTCAGGGTTCCATATGGCTAGGAGACCGAGTAATGGTGTAGTCAAACTATAACACCCTCAAGGTGAACTGCCGATGCATCTCAGGTCAAAGAACCAGACACACTACTGCAGCATCGAGTCAGTCATTGACGAGAAGGTAGACTTCCTAATGACTACTCGAGGTGGTCACGCTCAGTGCCCTCGTTCTCTAACGAGTACCTGTACTCTCGCTCCGGTGTCTCCACACCGTAGACTCAAGACTCATCTACTAAAGAGAAGCGATCGTACACCAACCTTCCGGATCAATCACCATCCTCGTGATGATCCTATGGTCGGGAGCTGTTTATGAGTTAATAATGATTATTCATGTCTTAAATTTTCAACTCTTGAAAATATGAATTATCATTACCATTAACTCAAAGGATGTATCACAGACACTAAATACACATGTGTGATAGAAAATAACCCATTTCATTAATTATAGTCAAAATTATAATTTTGCCCCTAGAAGTGTATTACAAGTGTCAGCCAATTCTGGCTTCTAGGGCACATATATCTAACATCTACAAAGCTTTTGGCTTCTGCAGCTAAGTTTGGTATATTCCACCTCTTGAAGGTGTAGAGTTTTCTAGCTCCCTAGTTGTTTTCCATTGTAAACTTTTTTCGGCTAGATATTCTAAAAATTGCCAGGCTTTATTTGGTTCTTTGTACATAAATTATCCCTGGCATATGGATTCTAGCATTGTTCAGGAATTTAAATCTAATCCTTCATAAATTATTTGGCATAGCCTCCAAGTTTCTATTCCATGGTGTGGGTATTGGGTCAAGAGGTTCTTGAATCGATCGAAGTATTTCCAAAATGATTCACCAGCTAGTTGATAGAATTGGTTTATTTCATTTCTAATTCTAGCTATTTTATGATGAGAAAATTATTTTTTTAAGAATATTCTCACAAAGCCCTCCTAGATCGTGATAGATTGATTTGGAAGACTATAAAGCCACTTTTTGGCATTATCCTTAAGGGCAAAATTGATTAATCTCAGTTTGATTTTGTTCTCTGACAATTGTTGTAGTTTCATGGTTGCACAAACCTCTTCAAATTTCCTAATGAATATATATACATCCTCTATTCCCGTGAATTTTGGAAGCATGTTAATGATTCAAGGTTTAATTTCAAAGTTGTTTGCTATGGATTGGGGCAACCTGATATAAGAGGATTGGATGGAACCAACTGGATAACATAAGTCCTTAAGGGTTTGAGGCTGAGGCTAATTTGTTAAATCCATTGTGGATGTTGAGGTTGTAGGGTTTGAAATAGGAACTAAATCCGTTTTGACTAGTCGATCTGATATCCTTCTCCAAATGGGTGTTGGAGAATTCACTATATTCTCAATGTCCTCAATCATTTTATATATATATATATATATATATATATATATATTTAAACTCTCTCTTTTTTTTTAGTTCTAAGTTAATTCACCTTTTTCATATCCTAGGACAACCATGCAACATAACTTCCCATTATGCCAGGGCAACCTTATGTCAGGACAATAGAGATTGAAAATACCTAAAGTAAAAAATTTTATTTTCAAACAAGTTTTAAACAAATTAGTCTTAACCTAAGATCAGCCTAGACCTAGACAGCTTCTAACTATTCTAAGTTAGCCTTCGAGCACTCTAAGTGTAGGATCAGCCAATCAACTGGTCAGGTAAGTGTAAGGTCGGTAGGAGTCCCCTCGTTGCTTGCCTTAGACACCAATTATGCTTGGCCAGGTAAGCGAACGGAATCAATTAAATAACCACCTTCCTTCGGGCCTAGTCATCCCTAAACCACTTTTCTAAACACCAATTAAATTGATTAATCTTAACCCATTTCAACTCTAAGGTTTTCTTATCCTATTGAGCTCGAATATCCTTAAGGGTTGATGTCTAATTGATTTTAAGACTTAAGGTTTGGGTTAATGCAATATGAGGGTTGGTTGTTTGTGGGCTAAGGAAGGGTGATTAAATCCCCACCTTATCTTATTTAATGGGTTGTGCCCTTAAATTGATTCAATATGATATGCATATTCAGATTTTCAAGCAAGAGATTTTATGCAGTTTAAACTAGATACATGCAACTAATTGGATTCTGAAAGGCTTACCTTGCCTCCAGCAATCACCAAAAAAATTAAAATTGATATGATGGATGCTCTAAATAATTAGGGTTTCTAATCTTGTGATGAAATTTTTAATTAGGTTTAAGTAGGTAATTTTTAATTAATTAAAAAAATAAAAAAATATTAAAAATAAGAAAAGAGATTTAGGGTTTAGGAATGATCTCACCAAATAGGATTGAAAGTTTTGTTCATGCCCTAATCTTCTTTATTCTTTTCTCTTTCTTTTCTTTTTTTTTCTACAAAATAAATAAGAAAAATAATTAGTAGGCAATAAGAATCAAAGAAATGAGAAAATTTTAATTTTTATGCCTCCCCGGCAATGGCGCCAAAAAACTTGGTAGGAATGTGATGTTGTCGTGAAGACACTATGTTCATCAATTTAAATCCGACTTTTTTTAAATTAAAATTATGAAGAGAGTAGTGAGGCAGGTCGAATCCAATGAGAGGCAAAGATTTAATTCTAAAATCTTTGATTTTTTTCTTATAAAAAAGAAAAGAAGGATTTTTGAAAAGAAAATGAAAATGAAAAATAGATTTATAAATAAAAGCAGAATTTAAATTGTGCAAAAATAAGCTTAGAACTAAGATCTATTATTTTGATCTTAGTGGCTACTTGCAATTAAAGAATAATTAATTTAAAGAGATAGAATTGAAAAGAGCAATAAAGCTTTCTTTATTAAAATTAAAACTCAAATGCAGAATTTAAATACAAGAAATTAAAGGAAAGACAAGAGAAAAGAAAACTAAAAGAAGATCGTAGATCACCGTAGGCGTGGGGATGGCATAGAAGATTGGCTCTTCTTCTTAGAACTGTAGCTTTGGAGCAACCTTCAACCCAGAGCTTGACTTTTCTCTCACTAGATCTATCATTTCTAGAGGTCTAGGGTCCTTTTTATAGAGCTAGGAGGGTTGGATATTTTTTTCTGAAGACAATATGGGACTAATAGCCTTTGTAATCATCAAAATATAAAGAAATTTGAATAAAATTTAGATTAAAATAACTCTGATATGAATCTGATAAGTTTGGTGAAATCTAGCCATTCAATAGGAATCCAATGGTCCAAAAATCTTCAAAATCGGATGCATATCGGCCCAGATCAAGTCAGATTAAATTCTGACCATTCGATCGCACATTGATGAAGGAAATCTAGCCACAAATCATGCATCGAGAGTCCTGATCACCATCGAGAGCATTCTAAACCGTTGGATCTTCGTTAGTTGATTTTCTAGCCATCGGATTGCGCTAGATCGTTGATAGAATTTGAATCAAACCCGAAAATCACCACCACCGTCCGATCTTGACTGCAAACAACCTCAGCCATCCGATCGCGCAATTACTGTTCCCATGGACCATGTGGACTGGCTGCACTGCATACCACAGTCAATCAGTGCTCTTATCACTGAGTGAAAAGACCAAAATACCCTATGAGTCATGATAAATTTCTGTAGACCCTTTAAGGGTCTAGGTTCGCCACGTGTCGCGCCTTGATTCGTCGGTTTCTGCTGAGCTGGCAGTCCACGCCTGGATCGTGGACCGACTAGCTGCTTCTATGGTTGAGTTAGCTTTGACAGCTTGGCTTGGCTTGATGGCTTAGCTTGCAGAGCCGGCTGAGCCATTTTCTTTTTTTTATTTATTTAATTTTTATTTTATTTCTTTAAAAATTCATATCTTCTCTGTTTTAGCTCCATTTTCCTTGAAACTTATTTTGTTGTGATAAAAAAAATGAGCTCTTTCTATTGATTATAAAATTTTATTTTTTAATTTTTATTATTTTTTAATTAATTTTTAATTAATAAAAATATGAATTTCTTAAAAATTAAATATAAATTGATCATTAATTCTTAGAAATTAATATAAATTAATTGATAAATTAATACTTTTATTGATGAATTTATGATGCTTATCACCTAATAATCACCTAGGACCAATGAATTCTCCATTGGTGGGCTTCACTAGCGATGCTGTATCAGTTGAAGGAATAATAATTTTAACTATAACTATAAGACGATATCCGAGGTTGTCCAGGGCGCAAGTGGATTTTTTAGTAGTAAGAACTCCATCTGCTTACAACATAATTCTTGACTGACCTGATCTAGATATACTTCGGGTAGTAGTGTTGACCTATTATTTAAAGATGAAGTTTTCAACAAATTGCGAGATTAGAGAAGTCAAGGAAAACCAAGCTTTGGCGAGACATTGCTACTTAATTGCCCTACAAAGGGATAAGCAGTCTGACCCTTGTTCAGTTGATGGGTTGGACGTCCGAGATGATCTTACAAAAGAATTGGGAGAACCCATGGAAGACCTTATCTCAGTCTCTTTGAATGATGGAAATAAGGACCACATAATGCAAATCAGCTCCAATCTAGGAGAGGATGTCAGAGAATAACTCATCAAATTCTTATGGAGAAATGCAGATATTTTTGTTTGGATCCCCATGGATATGCTAGGAATTGATGCCAAAGTTATGGAGCATCGTCTGATTGTCGATTCCAAGCATCGGCCAGTGAAAGAAAAGGTATGCATCCATGCCCCAAAGTGATAAAAAGCAATTGCTAAAGAAGTCGACAAGCTCTTCAAGACTGGATTCATCCGAGAAGTCTCTTATCCGAACTGAATTTCTAATATGGTCCTTGTCAAAAAGGCAAATGGCAAGTGGAGGATGTGTATAGACTTCAAAATGTTGAACAAGACCTATCCTGAAGATAGCTACCCCTGCCCAAAATTGATCAATTGATGGACGCAACCTCAGGCCATGAGTTCCTCACCTTCGTGGTTGCCTTCTTTGGCTATAACCAAATCTGAATGGCATCAGAGGACGAGAAGAAAATTGCTTTTATTACTGATCATGGTCTTTATTATTACAGGGTTATGCCCTTCAGGCTCATAAATGCAGGAGCAACATACTAGTGCCTCATCAATAAGATCTTCAAGGAGCAGATCGGCCGCAACATAGAGGTTTATAAAGACAACATGATTGTCAAGAGCCAAACTTTGATAAATCACATAGCTAATCTCGAGGAGACCTTCAGTGCCCTATGGAGATACAAGATAAAATTAAACCTGACTAAGTATGCTTTTGGTATGACTTTGGGAAAGTTCTTGGGGTTTATGATGTTGAGGTGCAGAATTGAGGCAAATCTAGAGAAGATTCATGTCATTCGAGAGATGACTGCCCCAAAATCAATAAAAAAAGTTCAACACCTAATAGAAAAGATGGCAGCCCTGAATCATTTCATCTTAAAGTTGGTTCAATGGTGTATGCCCTTCTTTTAAGTTCTCAAACAACTAAAGAACTTATGTTGGACCGTAGAGTGTCAGCAAGCATTCAAAGAGCTCAAAAGCTACCTTGGCTCACCTCCCCTGCTAGCCAAACCTGAGCCTAGAGAAGAGTTGTTCTTTTACCTAGTGGTCTCCCTAATAGCCCTTACAGCAGTCCTAGTCAAGGAAGAGGCAAAAGTGCAGAGACCGATCTACTACATATGTCGAGTTTTGAGGAACGCCACGACCAGGTATACTAAGTTAGAAAAACTAACTTATGCTCTACTGATTGCTTTTCGGAGACTCCAACCTTATTTTCAAGGGCACACTGTAACTCTCCTCACTGATCAACCAATCAAGATAGTTCTTCACCAAATCGATACCTCTGAAAGAATTGCAAAATAGGCAATTGAACTCATAGAGTTTGACATCAATTTTTAGCCTCGATCGTCAATTAAGGCTCAAGTACTGGCATATTTCATAGTGAAATGCACTATCCCGGATGAGGCCAAATTGGAATAGAATGAGGTCAGTGTTCCATGTTGCAGCCAAGCTCCTATGAAGAAAAGGCCAATCTTCCTGAAGACTTCTAGGTCCTATATGTTGACGGCTCATCCAATGCTTCAGGCGCAGGCATTGGATTGATCCTAGTGAACCCGGAGGAGGTCATTACTGAATACACACTATGCTTTGAATTTTTCATAACAAATAAAAGGGTTGAATATGAAGCTCTGATAGCAGAACTAAGGATAGCTAAGGAGTTGAAAGCAGACCGACTCTAGGTGTACAGTGATTTTCAACTGGTGGTCGGACAAGTTAGTGGTAATTATGAAGAATTTGACTCCAACCTTCAAAATGAAGTATCTTGAGAAAATGAAGAATTTGACTCCAACCTTCAAAAGATTTAGCATTCGATAGATTTCGAGAGCAAAAAATACTAGAGCCGATCTTCTCTCTAAATTTGCCACACTAGCTCTAGCCAAACTGCCTAAGAAAGTCTTCTTCGAAGTTTTGAAATGCCTGAGTTTCGAAGAACTATAGTTTGTGATGCAGGTTGAGCATGAGCCGAGCTAGAATGATCCACTAGTTGCCTACCTCAAAGATGAAGTTTTACCTCATGATCCGAAAGAAGCTCGAAAAAAAAGAAATCAGGCCTCTCAATATGTTCTCTATGAAGATAAATTATACAAAAGGTCTTATTCACTACTATTTTTAAGATTACTTCGACCCTCCGAGACCGATTTTGCATTATGGGAGGTACATGATGGAATTTATGGAAGTCATCTGGGAGCCAGATCTTTATCCCACAAGCTGCTTCGGCAAGATTATTACTAGCCAATCTAATATGAGGATTTCCTGGACTATGTTAGAAATTGTGATCATTGTCAGAGAAATTCTAGTATTCAGAGATAGCCAACCTCTGAGCTTACCCCCTTGAGCACTCCTTGGCCATTTGCGCAGTGGAGGATGGATATACTCGGCTCCTTCTCGATGGCATCCAGACAATGAAAGTTTCTCTTGGTTGTAATTAACTACATTACCAAATGGATCGAGGCCGAACCCCTGGCTAAAATTATTGAAGCAAAAGTGCAAGACTTCGTCTGGAAGTCAATTGTTTGTAGGTTAGGCTTGCCTTAGACCCTCATAATAGATAATGGATGGCAGTTTGCTGGAGCAAAATTCATCGAGTTCGGTGAAGACTTGAATATCTCTCATAATTTTACATCAGTGGCTCATCCATAGGCAAACGGCAAGGCCGAGGTAACCAACAGAACCCTGCTATAAAAAATCAAAGCAAGACTTGAGAAGACAAAAGAGACTTAGGTAGATGAACTCTATCGTATACTCTGGACATACAAAACTATCCAAATATTGCCAACTAGGGAGACTCCATTTGCCTTGGCTTTCGGGATTGAAGCGGTCATCCCAATCGAACTAAAACTTCCATCAGCACAAGTCATGACATTCAGCGAGCAGCAGAACTCATAGAATCTCAAGGCCAACCTTGACTTGTTGGAAGAAAAAAGGAAAGAAGCTCAAGTTCGAATGGTGGTCTATAAGGAGAAAGTAGCTCGTTACTATAACTCAAGGGTCAGAGGCAAAGTATTTAAAGTGGGAGACCTGGTACTTTGATGAGCAGATATTTCTCAACCTCAGAGCCAAGAAAAGCTTGCTCTAAGTTGGAAAGGCCTATATAAAGTCAAGAAGATCGTCTGGCCCGAAACTTATTACTTGAAGGAGCTCGAAGAAACAACATTCCCGCGATCTTGAAATTCAAAAATTTTCGAATGTATTACCAGTAATTTTACTTTAATAAAATTTTCTCTTTTCAATATCTCTATCTTTTGATGCAAAATTATATAATAACAGAAAATAACTCAAACAAACTTCATTCTTAAACGAAGATGAAGACCCCATTGTCTAAGACGGGATGAGGGAAGAGGCCTTTCCAACGGCCCTTCTATGCCCCTACCATCCTGTTAGGAATAGGAGGAGAACCTATTCCTAACTTGAGAAAGACGAAGATCCCATTACCTAAGATGGGATGAGGAAAGAAGCCCTTCCAATGGTCCTTCTGTGTCCCTACCGTCCTGTTAGAAATAAGAGGAGAACCTCATCCTAACTTGAGCAAGATGAAGAGCAAGATGAAGATCTCGTTGTCTAAGATGGGATGAGGAGAGAGGCCCTTTCAACAGCCCTTCTGTGCCCCTACCACCCTATTAGGAATAGAAGAAGAACTTCATCCTAACTTAAGCAAAATAAAGACCCCATTGTCTAAGACGGGATGAGGGGAGAGGCCCTTTCAATGGCCTTTCTGTGTTCCTACCATCCCGTTAGGAACAGAAGGAGAATCTCATCCTAACTTGAGCAAGAAGAAGACCCCATTATCTAAGATGGGATGAGGGGAGAGGCTCTTCCAACGACCCTTCTGTGCCCCTACCATCCTATTAGGAATAGGAGGAGAATCTCATCCTAACTTGAGCAAGCCAAAGACCCCATTGTCTAAGATGGGATGAGGAGAGAGGCCCTTCCGACGGTCCTTCTATGCCCCTACCACCCTATTAGGAATAAGAGGAGAACCTCATCCTAATATTGGCGAATACTAACTATCTTAGGAACAAGAGAAGAAACTCATCCTGACACCTAAGATGGAAGAAAGTCCTCATCTTGACACAAATAAGGTACTTTGGTTGCGTAAGACAGGAGGAAGACTTCTACCTGATAGAAGTAAACACTTACCTCACCAGAGACAGGAGGAAGACCTCATCCTGAGGTCTTAATAGAGTAAAGACCGACCTCATTGAAAAAAAAAAGAGCTATCAATAGATATTCGATTCACATAGGGCAAAAATGAAGAAAAATATCATTTCATTAAAGTCAAAGTCAAGTACAAAATGAAGGTCTGCAAGATCGGTAATAAAAGAAAGAAAGAAAAAGTCGAAGATCTAAGAGGGATCTGATTCCTCAAACTTCGGACTGCTAGCCATCATCAAGGATTCTTTTAGGTTGAAGATCTCTTCCTCGAGCTTCTTTCTTCTTATAAAGTTATCGTGGAACATCCTATTAGCTCTTTGGTAGTTCTCTTCTGATGCCTGCAACCTTTTCCTTAGAACCTCGGATTCAGCCTCGGCATCTTTGATGGCTTGCTGTTCACAAACCAATTAAAGCTTCAATTTCTAAACTTCAGCCTTCTCAATCCCAATTAGCTCTAAAAGTTTGCTCGTGATCCTCTTCAAGGAGGCAATCTCTTCCAACTCCCTGCTTGTCTAGATCGATAACTATCGGTGAGCTACTACTGAAGCCGAGCCACCTCACTGTTGGCAGCTCGGAGCTGTTGCTCAAGCTTAGATATTCTCCTGCACCAACCTAGTCGATAGGTCTCATAGGCAGACTCGACATCAAACAGCTACTTTTGGAGTGCAGAGAACCTTTGAGACCAATCACATTCATACCGGGCTTTGTCAGAAGATCATGGTGAACTCTCCTCCAATAGTTGAATCTTCTCTCCTACCACCTTGAGCTCGACTTTGAGGGAGCTGATCTTAGCAGTCAATGTTCAAGACTTATCACTGCATTTTTCTAAGCTCACCAGCTCTTTCTCAAAATTACCTTTCTTAATGTTGAAGCTCATGAAATCTTTCATGTGTAGATTGTGGAGGCAAGTAACCTTAAGCATCGCCTCTGAAGCATTCTTTTTGGATCTCTAAAGTTCGTCTTCCATCTTCTTTAACTTTTTCTTTAGGTGATGAATCTTGCTTTTTAAACTTTTGATTATGGATTTCTGAGGGCTGCCTTAAGATAATGGCTCGATGTCATTTAGAGATTACCGACCTTGACTACAATCACTAGAAGGGTTCTGAACAAAATTCACAACAACACAAGTGTAATGAAAAAAAGTTCAATTTCATTTCTTGAAGCATTTAGCATACATCAAAAAAAAAAGAAAAGAAGAGAGGTACAAGTTGACAAGAATTTTTAAACCTCGATCGGTTCAAAGGCTGGTGAGGTTAGTGTATTCTTCGCAGCTTCAGGCTCGGGAATGGACTCAAGAGCTCCAGCTGCAGTTTTGCGAGCACCCAAGGCTGATTCGACGGTTGGAGATGTAGCACCAACGTTGAAGGGACCAATTTCTTCATGGGGTTCGTCTGTTAGAAGGTCGAGGTCCACTTTAGGAAAGTTCTTTGCATCCCTCCTCATGCAGATCTCGAATCCTTCTAAGAAAGCTTCCTGGGCGAAAGCAATCTTAATATCCTCCATTGCTTTGAAGGACTTGAAGACCTCGACAGCCTGCTCCCTCTCGGTGCCGACCTCCTCTTCGGCCTTCCTCCTCTTGTCCTCAGAAAGGGTCAAGGCTGCTCTCAACCCCACAAAATCCTCCACTTCTTTTCGCAGTGCCTCCTAAAGGCACTCAACTTCGGGGTCTTTATCTCTGAGGCCACCTTCAAACAATCAACCTCAGCTTGAGCCCTTTCATTCTCCACCTGAGCCTCCTGAAGGGCTTTAAAAGCCTCAGCTTGGTGGAGATTAGCTACCTTCGAATGGGCAAACAAGTAATGCCCCAGCTGTGGGATAAAAGAAATTTGAAAAAATTAAGCCAGAACTTCAAAAGTGCATCCTCTGTGTGAATAGGTTTGGACGAGATAGTTACCTCAAGGTAGATAGCGAAGGATTCATCGAACCTCTCCACATCCTCCATCTGAACTATCTTATCGATGATGTGCGGGAGGACGTTCCCCCTCATCAATGTTTGAATGACCTTTCGGTCGTCCAAAGAAGCTTGCTTTTAGTTGGAGCCTTCACCACCTAAATTTTTGATTATCCTCCTTGTTTTCTTTCTGACAACCTTCTTCCCCCTTCTTCTTCTTGGCAACCTCACCCTGATCAAGAGGTGCAGGGATGGTGTCCTCATTGGGCAAGGTCAGGCTTGATACTACCGCGATAGTTTCTGAGGCAGGCACGGCCTGGATCGGCTTTTCAGCACGAACCTTCTTCAATGGCTCCTCGATGGCGCTGCCCTTTCTCTTCAATGACTGGATCCCCTACAATAGGCAATTTTGCTCTTTAGGAGTCATCACCGTCGTAAAAAAAAAGAAGAAGTTATAGTCAGAAAAAGAAAGAGGACCATGTACAATTGGTAGGTCACAGAGGACTACCTACAGGATTAAAAGGATTGAGATCAAAGTTGAATAAGGTCTGATCATGTTGCAGCCTAAAAATTGAGGGAGATCGATAATTCTTTAGTTTATCAACCAAGTCCTGATCCTCTTTCTCAAGTTCGAGAGCTCAGTGAAGTAAATTCCTTATGCCTCTTCAAGAAGAAAGTCCTAGCTCTAAAGAAGGATATGAGATGAAGAAGAACTTCTCCTTCCAGTTGTGAATGGAAGAAAGGGCATCCTTAAGCAATCCCTTCTTTGATCGAATTGAGACTATAACAAATACACATCAAAAAACTATAACTTTATATCTCTCTCT
>QRFJ01003186.1:52391-109858 GCA_006176705.1 Cocos nucifera | reverse complement strand
TAGATACTTTGCCGAGTGGCTTGTTAGGACATACGTAGAGGTTGTTGGCGATAATTATGTCTCAAAGCCAATCGTAGAGCCTGTTGATGGTTGAGATATTATAATTAATTTATTAATTAATAAAAAAAATATTTTGACATCTTTTTCTATCATAAATTTACATCTTCTAATGAACTCCATTGTTGTGATGAAGTCCTTAGGACTATTTAGTTTCGATAAAGAGAGAATTTATCAATTAGTTCTTAAATTTATACATGACCAAATGATAGGCTCTTAATTAGGACGACAACGTCTATCGAGCATAGGTCGCTATATGCCATATAGATTGGTTATCCTCTTAACCAAGAAGTGTGAAGACACTAGTATGGCATATAGGTGAGATGTATGGGTACATCACCATTGAACATGACTAACTCTAGAGCATTCTACTGTCGAGAATGTCTCTGATGGGATATAGGTACAAGTATCCCTTAGACCTGAGATCACCTCAGTGACTTGCAAGCAACTCACTATGCTTTGGTACCGAACTAATTAAATTTTTAATTCAGCAATGGAAGGCTTCTGGGCATAGTCAAGTACTTGCAAAGTTGGACTGTGATCTAGATGGAATTGACCACTTTAAGAGTTGGAGAAGAATGTATCGCTGTATTTCAATATAGCAAAACCTTGGCCAAGGTAATCCATCAGATGGATTTGATATTTTGAAATATAATATGGACAATCTGATCAGAGTTGATGGTTGAACTTTGAGGTGTCCTACGAGCATTATGGTCAGGGAGATGATTATATGGAAACTATATTTGCATGAGTTCTAAGGATGGTGTTCTACACCTTTTGACCTATCCGAACATCGGATATCATTGCTAGATTGTCACTTTGATTAGTATAAAAATTTATTTCTATACTACCAACTTAGGTTTGAACCTATGAGGTCACACACATTAGAGTTCACATTTCGATCGGATGGTTGATCAGGAATTTAGAATCATTTTAGGGTTAAACAATCAATACAATTGGTGTTTAACCTAGTGCAAGTGTTGCAGGAGGATCGATTAGCAATTTGATTGCTAATTGGCTTAATTCGATTAAGCCAGAAAATTGAGATTAAGTCTAATTAAATATGATTTAATTAGATTTGGTTTGGGCTTGATTGGATCAAGCCCAATTGGCTTATTGGATAAGTCAAGTGCAAGGAAGAACTAGTCCTAGTCTAACTAGGACTCGGGTCAATCCAATTTTTTAATTTAATTAAAAAAATTAAATTAAAATTAAATATAATTTAATTTAATTTAATTAAGTCTTTAAATGGGTGAGGATTTTATTTAATTGGATTAGTTTACTACTTATTTTTATTTGGTTAAAAGATCTTGTTTGACCAAGTCAAAATGGGAGTCCTAGTGTGACTAGGACTCCCTATTCCTTGCGCCACCTAATCCTCATGCCCCACCCTTTTTTCTTTATATTTTTACATGAATAATCTCGATGCCCAAGGTTTCTCATGCCTTCCTTCTCTCTTCCTTTTTCTCATATTGAAATTTGTTGGAAGACCAAGTCAAAAGGGGAATTAGTTTTGCTTAAGGATTCTATGAGATAGAATCCTTGTCAACCAAAACTCTTCCCATAAGTGTGCCAATCCATCCTTCCTTATTTTCTTTGATTTTCATTGTAAAAGAGGACATTTTTTTGTGAGCCCCCCTTGCTGTTCCATGGCAGAAAAAAAGGTGGGGGCGCCTAACTCTTGGGTGCCCCAACAACTTTCCTTATTTGGTCCTTCCTAGTCTAGGTTTTTGACCTAACTTAGACTCTACATATCTCTTTATTTAAAAAGAATTTTTGGCTAATTTTTTCATGGATTGTAGAAATTTGAGGGACCTTTTTAGTGTAGAAGAATTATATAAAAATTCATCTAGTTCATGGAGATATTGAAAACACAAATCAAGGTGTCCAAAAAAAGAATAAAGAAGAAGAAGAGGGTCTTCTTCTTGGGTTTTTGTTCTAGATCTCTTCCTCCCTTTTTGTGAGATTTTGAGAGGTGTCTCAACATCACAAATCTTTCTCTTTTCTTTTGGTATTTTAGAGTATCCAAGTCTTGAAGAAGGAAGCATCGGATCCACCATCGAAGAGAGATTAGCACAGTGCTAGCATACTGTGCTGATTTCCTGCATCAGGATCTCTAATCGTGTTCGTGGGCTCGTGTGAATGATTCCTAGAGACCAGATTCATGTGTAGCTCATGACTTCATCCTCAAGCTTGGATCAGTAAGTTAGAACATCTAACTTGCTCAGATAATAGATCTGATCTATTAACTTCCTACCTACATTTGATGTAGTGTAGATCTAGGTTGATTTGATCAACCTTTTCTTTCTTGTTTGATTTTAATTTTTTATTTAATATCATACCTTGATCATGTAATAGATCTAAGATCTAGATATTTATATATTTATTTAAATAAATATTTAATTTATTTAAGTCTTTCACTGCATGATCTTGAAAAAGTTTCAAGATCTACCCGTGAAATCCTAGATCTAGTTTCTACAATTGGTATCAGAGCCTAGGTTCTTGTTACATGATTTTTGTGTATGTTAAGATTATTTCTTAGATTAGATCTAATTTATAATCTAATTATTAAATCTAAAATTTTAAAAAAAAAATTTATATCTCACAAACTATCATAAGGTTGTCCTACTGTAAGGTTTACCCCTTACAGTGAAAAGATTGTCCTAGTACGTGATGATCTGACTCTAATCATAAATTTATTAGATTTAAACTAATTTTATTTATAATTTAATAGATTTAAAATAATTTTAGATCAAAAAATAAAATATTTTAGATTGCACGGACTGCCATAAGGTTGTCCTGTTGTAAGGTTCACCCCTTATAGTGAATAGGTTGTCCTAGTACGTGCTAATCTAAAATATTGATTATAAAATTTTAGATTAGATTTAAGAGATTTTATGATCTGATTAAAAATATTTTAATCTAATTTCAATCATTATTTTAATTTCATTAGAAATGAGGATTCAGAATATCACACATTGATCGATCAAATAGAGATTCAACAACTAAAAGAAAGATCGATTCTTTTGGATCCTTCCTTTCTTCAAATGAAACGAACAGAGATAGAATCAAATCGATTCTCGGAATGCCTTTTTGGATCTTCCTCAATGTCCTGGCTATTCATGAAATGTGAGAAGCAGATGAATAATCATCTGCTTTCGAAAGAATCTGAAGAATTTTTTGGAAATCCTACAAGATCAATTCGTTCTTTTTTCTCTGACAGATGGTCAGAACTTCATCTGGGTTCAAATCCTACTGAGAGGTCCACTAGAGATCAAAATTTTTTGAAGAAAAAATAAGATGTTTCTCTTGTCCCTTCCAGGTGATCGAAAGAAAAAATAAAATGTGTTAGATTTGATCTAGGAAGATTTATGATTGATTATTATTAAAATTATTTTAACTATATGAATCTGTTTAGATTAGATCTAAAGTAGTTTTATGTTTATTTTACTTGCATATTGATTATGAATCAAACATGCAACTTGGTTGATAGAACCATGTTGTAAAAATGTTTTATAAATATGAAAATCATTTTCAAAAAGTCGAACCCCAACCCTCAACCCAAAACTTAATTGAGAATTAAGAAGTTGATTGATTAGGATATAGGATTGTGAATTGAAGATCCTAAGACACAAATCATAATACATTGGATTAAATGGGTTAGTAGGGATTAGGTTCATTAATTGGGTTAGATTAAAGAATGGACTTAATTAGAGAATTGACTAAATCTAATCAATTGTTGTCTTAGATTAGGTCAAGGATTCTCTAGATCAATTACAATAGTTGTAGTTGGTCAAGTCCATGTCTTAACAAGACCCAAGATGGACTTGATTCTTGGCTATGCGGTCTAGCACGAATTGTTAGGATGATCTAATTGAAACTAATTAAACCAGTTGGTGTCTAAGATAAATCAGATCAGTGGTTTTTAATTGGTAGCCTGCTTACCTAGCCATTTCTGATGGTGTCTAAGGCAAGCTTTGGCAGACCCTCCCACCGATCGAACTTATCCAGCCTTTTGATGAGATTATGTTTTGATTGAATTACTTGACTATTCGAGTTGACCCATGTCAGCTAGGTAAATCAGTGTGACAGATTTAGGTGCTCCTAGACCAGCCTGTTAGTGCTCTCCCTTAAGCTGACTTGGTGAAGCCAGTGGGATGTCATGAGAAGCTAGTTAATCTAACCTACTCAGTTCTGTAAATAAATTTTTTAAAATTATTAGGTCCCTAAAATGAAATAGTTATATGATAACTGGATCATAGCCTCCCATTAAAGTGGATGATAATGGGTCCATCAATTGGATAATCGTTGTTGGCCTAAAGGCCTGGTGCTTATTAGTTGATGGGATTATCATTCATTATATGATCCTTTTGATACATCTTTTTAAATGATGGTCAGGTGGGCCAACCAAAGTTGGGCCTGATCATTCATTGGTTAGATGGGTTAAGTATGGTCATGTTAATGGTTGGACCTAACTGGATCCTTTTCTGAGAAGGCCAAAGCCAACTGATCAAGGGCTGGGGCAAAATTTAATTACTAAAAATTATTTGAAGAAATAATTGATTATGAACCTACCCTTTGATGTACATGGGTTGGCCAATCAAAGTTGGGCTTGTGTGCAGTCTATGTGGATTCTAGTATCCACTAAGAAATTAGGATAATTCCTTGAAGTGGAGGTAGAGGCTACCAATTTGAATAAAATAGTGGAAGAAACCTTTTGATTAAAGTCCAAATCTTTAGGTTTAATGAATCAATTACTAATTAGGTTTTGATTTTCCTTTGTACAGACATGGCCACATTCCTATCGCTCCGATCATTATTGGACAATGATAAGTTGGTGGGATCCAACTTCAGTAGCTGGTATCGAAAGATAAAGATTGTCCTGGAGCATGAATGGATCCTATACGTGCTGACGGATCCTGCACCTGAGGAGCCAGCTACCAATGCACGTGGAATAATTAGAGACACTTATCAAAAGTGGCTCAGTGACTGAACCATGGTGTGATGCATTATGCTGGCTACAATGAGCAATGAGTTCAGTCGCAGGTTTAAGACAGCTCAGCCAAATGAAATGCTCCAAGTGTTGGAGGATTCTTTTAGCACACCTAATGACGCTGAGAGGCACAAGACTAGTTACACCATCTTCAATGCCAGAATGCGGGATGGAGCCTCTATCACTGATCATGTACTCTACATGATCGAGCTAATAGAGCACTTGAGCAAACTCGGCTTTTCCTTGCATGAACAACTGAAGATGCAATATTGAACTCGCTACCAAAGTCCTATCTCCCTTTTCTTACTCATTATAGAATGACAAAGCCTGAAGTAAACTACCATGACTTACAGGGGTTACTTCAAAACTTTGAGAAGGATCACCAGCTCCATAAAGAGTCGGTGAACTTAGTGGGAGGTTCGTCTTCTAATTCTCGACCCTTTGAAAAAGAAAAGAAGAACAAGTGCAAGTTCAGGCTAGGACATCAGTGCAGGGCCAGACCAAAAAGATCAAGCTCGATAAGAGTCAAGCTGAATGCTTCCTTTACAAGAAGCGGGGGCACTGGAAGAGAAACTGTTCTCAGTACATTGCCTCGCTAGACCCGAATAGGTAGAGAAAGAATCAAGCTATTGCTGGGCAAGGTATTTATATGATAACTCCTTACAATTTCTCAATTTATGATATTACTGTCTGGGTATTGGATACCGGTAGCCCTTACCATATTTATAATTTGTTGCAGGGGTTGCAGGTCAGTGGAAGATTCGAGCAAGGCTAGAGATTCCTGAATGTTGGAGATGGAAGATCAATTCCAGTAGAAATTTTAAAACTTGTATTTGAATCTCATACTATTGTTCTTAGTGATTGTCATTTCTATCCTAGTTTTTTTTTAAATATCATTTTTGTAGGCCTTTTGGCCATGAACAATTATGAAATTTTAATAAAGAAATGACTTTGCAATATCATTGTGAATGGTGTTACTACTTTCTATGGATAATTAAACAATGGTGTATATATGTTATCACAACCTATTAATATAGTCTATTCTATTGGCAAGCATCCTAGATTAGATAGTGTATCAGATATCTACTTATGGCACTGTAGGCTAGGTCATATAAATAAGAACAGGATAAACAGGTTGACTTAAGAGAAAATTCTCGAAGTTAGTGATTGTGAATCACTCCAACCTGTGAGTCCAGTCTTCTTGATAAAATGACCAAGTCATCTTTTACCGATAAAGGTGAGAGAGCCAATAAGCTCTTAAGTTTAGTACATACTAATGTATATGGACCAATGAGCATAAGTGCCAGAGGTGGATATGTCTACTTCATCACTTTCATAGATGATCTATCCAGATATTAATATGTCTATCTGATGAAACATAAGTCGTATTCTTTTGAAATGTTCAAACAATTTTGAAGTAAAGTAGAAAAACAAACTGAGAAGAGTATTAAAACTCTTCGATCTGATCGAGGTGGAGAATACCTTTCTGATGAGTTTCTCACATATCTAGGAGAGAATGGGATTCTCTCCTAATGGACTCCTCTTAGAACACCATAGCATAATAGTGTGTCTGAAAGAAGAAATCAGACTCTGTTAGACATGGTCCGATCCATGATGGGATTTGCCAGCTTGTCGATATCCTTCTGGGGATATGCACTTGAATTGGCTTGTTATCTATTAAATAGGATTCCAAGTAAGTCTGTAGTTAAAACTCCATATGAGATATGGACAAGGCGTAAGCCAGCACTTTCACACCTTAGGATTTGGGGGTGCCCAGCTTATGTCAAATGATTAATTACAGATAAACATGGACCTAGGTCTGATAAGTGTACATTCATAGGGTACCTAATCCATAGCAGGTACCCCTTGACTCCTTGTGGATACCCTATTAATGTCTTGTTTTAAGATTTTGGATCCAATTTGCTCCTCTCAGCTGCCTCCACATGCATAGGTTGTGCAACCGAAGACTTTCAGATGGCCAAGCTCTATCTTCTTTCCACTCCAGACCTCCTCTAGAATACCTTCATTCAACTTATAATGAGGGAATCTATTCACAAGAAAATAAGAAAAAGTTAGAGCATCACCCTAAAAAAACTTTGGGAGTGATGTCTACATACTCAAACTCCATGCTTTCTCGATCAGTGTCCGGATCATCCTTTCCACGACACCATTCTGCTAGGGAGTCATCTTCACTGTGTAATGGCATTTGATGCTATTTTTCTCATAGTACCTCCTAAACTCTAGGCTAGTATACTCTCCTCCATTGTCTGACCTCTGAGACTTCACCTATCTTCTTGACTCCTTCTCTACTTCGGCTCTTTAGGCTCTGATCCGAGCAAACACCTCTAATTTTTCTCTGATCAGATAAACCCACACCTTCCTTGGAAAATTATTAATGAAAGTGACAAAGTTTTTTGTCCCATCTTTAGCTGATAAAGGAGCTGGTCCCCACACGTCCGAGTGCACTAAATCCAGCACTCCCTCGCTGCACTTGGTACTCCTGACAAACTTCACCCTATGCTACTTGCCAAAGATGCATGGCTCACAAAAATCTGTGCCCTTCTTCTTCAGGACTGGGATCATACCTATTCTGCTAAGTTCAGTGAGCCCATGGTTACTCATATGATCCATCCAATAGTGCCATAACTAATATAAAATTTGCTCCTCCTGTGCCACTGCTGGCACCTCTGCACTATCATTCACCACTGAGCCTTCCATTCTGTAAAAATTGTTGCTTAGTCTTCTACCTCTAATTAACACCAAAACTTTCTTAAAAATTTTTAGACATCCACTCCCAACCTGGCTACTAAAAGCATAACCCTGCTCCTCCAAGTAGCCCAAAGAAATCAAATTTTTTTCAACTCCGGTACATACCTAATATTTGATAATGTATGAATGATCCCATCGTACATTCTCATTCTGATAGAGCCAATTCCAGCTACTTTGCATGGGTGATCATCTCCAAGGTTGACACTTCCACCATCGACCTTCTGATAGGTAGCAAACTATTTTTGATGAGAAGTATAGTGGTGCGACATGCTGAATCCAATATCTATATAGTATCACATTCTATGGATCCATCTGATACAACTAGCAGGTCTTCTCCACTGCTCACAAAAGCTGTATCATCTTTCTTGCTGGCCTTTCCTTTTTCTGATCTCAAAAGGGGACAATCTCTCCTCAAGTGTCTAGGCTAATGACATTTATAACATTTCAATGTCATCTTCCTCTAATCATGAGACTTTAACCTACCCTTGGATTTTCCTCTTGTCTTCTCCTTTAATCTTTCCTGTCTTTCATTCACAGTCAAGATCTTAGACTTAGGGTCTCCCTTGCAGATCCTTTTCCTTTGCTCATTTGATCTGAGCACACCAATAACCTCTTCATAGTTTAGGATCTTCTTTCCATAAACTAAAGTTGTTATGAGACCATCATACGAACCTGGGAGAGAACATAATAGCAGCAATGCCCGATCCTCCTCGTCGATCTTCACATCCAAATTCATCACCTCAGAACACACCTGATTGAATCTTTGGATATGTGTGATAAGATCTCCGCCTTTGGGCATCCTCAGACTATATAGCTATTTCTTCAACTACAACTTATTCGTCATATTCTTCCCCATGTATGTGTTCTTTAGTCTCTCCCAGAGCCCCTTTGCCACAGTTTCTGTGCAAACCTCGGGCAAAACCTGATCGGCCAAGCACATCCAGATTGTGCTAAAAGTAATTTCCTCCAACTCTTTCCAATCCTTAGCACTGATCTTTTTCGGCCTTATTTTTGTCAAAATCTTGTAGATCCTCTGCTGAACCAACAAGTACTTTACTCTTTGCTGCCATAGAGTAAAGTTCCCCTTACCGTTAAACTTCTCAAAATCCACCTTGAATCCACTTGATCCCATGACTTCAAACAAGTCAAGAATAGATTCCTAACATCTTTCACGATCTCACACACCAGCAAAACTATCCTTCCAAGAAGATCTAACTAACCCTAGATCCTCTTTCCAAACTTTTGTATCACCATTCCTCTATGTAAACAATTTCCATCTCAATCTAGAGACAACCATGAAGTAAACTAGAAGTTTTAGGATAAAATCTAGTGCAACAGATCCTGGATGTAGTAAACCCTAGGTGTCTTCCTTCCTTCCATGCAACACCGCTCTGATACCAATTATTAGGAATGTGCGATCTTTCCACATGGATCAACATGGCTGTCGGTGATTAGCCGAGCAACAAGAAAGTACTTCTCAGAGATTTCTACAGAAGCATGATCAAATAATTCAAGGAATAGAGAAGAAGAGAAGAAGAGATTTTTGGAAGAAAAGAGCTTTTATTCAGTATATTTCAGCCTCATTACAATCATGACCTATTTTTGGTATATATACTTTACAAAGGATCAAGCCCAAACTCATAGAAAAATTCTTCAAATCCAAACAACCCATTTACATAAAATAATAATCCGTAAAAACTGAGCTAGCCCAATTTCAGACTGAGCCGGCTAACCTACGATTAGGTTGGTTCAGTCTCAGACTGAGCCAACCTAGTTTTGTACCATGCCAATAGTCCAAAAATGTTGCTTTCTATCTGGATTTTTCTCTAAGACCTAGCTGACCCAATCTTGGACTGAACCGGCCCAGTTCCTAACTTAGTCGGCTCAGTCTCAAGGTGAGCCAGCCCAGTTTCTGAACTTTACTAGGAGAGATGATTTCTCTTCTAGCTTGCTCCCATCTTTCCATAACATGTCTTCTCATATTTCCAAGACTTAGGAGTACCACTTCTGAGCTCACACTAATAAGAACAAGAAGTCTTCCTTAAGACAAAGAGATTAGGAAGAAAAATTAAGAAGACAAGGAAAAACAAAGGAAGGCAAGAAAAAAGACTAGGAGGGTGATATTAAAGGCTAAGGAAGGTTCTACCCAAATAATTAAAATTATTATCATAAGAATTTTAATTAAATTAATCAGAGCTACTGGTGTCTTGATAAGTCCCTATGTGGATCAACATTGGAGGGTGAACATGTGGGCACTTGATGAAAACCATGATGGACTACTTCCGACAATCAGAGTCAAATTAGGGTTTAGCGATTAAGGTATGTACCAATACCCTCTTAGATGTTATGAATGCATATTATATGATTTAAATTCTAGTAAGATGGTCCTAAGGTTTGGATTTGATTTTATGATTTCATAATTCTACTTTGAAAACTATGCTTCTGCCCTGTTCACCAAACCCTACAAAATACCCCTATACTTCACTTGCATGCCATACCAGTATCTCCATACTCCTTGGTTAAGAGGACAACTAATGAATATGGCATGTAACGATCTATACTCAATAATGTTATCATCCTGTTTAACAACGTATCGTTTGATTGTGAATAGGTTTAAGGACTAAATGACAAATCCTCCTGAAAGAAAACATCCTATTTTCCGGCATATGATCGTTTAGATCTAAAAAAATATTTCAAAATTTTTTTTCTAAGATCATAATTAGATCTGAGACATCTTAGATCTGATCCTTTAAGATCTGATATTAAGAATAAAATAAAATTAAATTAAATTTAATTTTATACCTTATTTTTGGGTAACTAGATTATCTTATCATGATTCTGATCTATCCTAAGGTTCTGAAAAGAGCCACGCAAGTACCTGGCCTCTACCGGTATTCACTTGAGCAAGATCTGAAGGTCTTCTCTTTTTGAATCTATTCTTCAAAAATTAGATCTAAATCTGCTCTTGATGTTCTTCAAAACTCCATTTGAAGAGGCAGCGGTTGTCTCTTTCAACAGTGTTGTCTTCTTCCTGATCTAGGAGCCTTTCTTACTTGGATTGCATTTCAACCCATGCCCAACTTCTTTGGGCATGGTGAGGAGAGAGAGAGAGGATTAGAAGGTGGCATGAAATATAGGTGGGCAGCCTTGCAGCATGGTGAAAGGGAGAAGCACATAAAACCTAAGCGCAAATAGGATTTAAATAGATCCTGCTGCACCATGTAGTGCTACATTATCCCGGCCAATCAAAGGCCTTCATTCAATCAGATCAAAATTTGATTGGTGGGATGATGTCATCTGATCCAATCAGATGAGAGCCCATCTGAAATCCACATAGGTGGTGCCTAAACTGGATAAACCCAACCTCTTTGGCGCCTAAGTGTTTAAACCTATCAAAACACCCTAGAGTCCCATCTATATAGGACTCCATCTCTTATCCACATGGGGCGCACGCCTAGGGTGGGTGCACCCTCTCTCTTGCATCTTTTAGTAGGGGGACAAGAGCCCCAAATGCTCTCCTATAGGTGCATGATACATGGCCCCATGTCCAGGTGTCTTGGGTCAACAGTTGATAAATGTCCAAAAATAGGAATTAGCAGGTGATAGGAATTAGCAGGTATTATCTTAAATTCATCTAATAAATTAAGATAATCCTTTTCTGATCTGGACAAGCTCCAGTCAGACTAAGACAAGATTCTTGAGTGAGCCCAAATAAATTTGGCTCAGCCAAGACGAACCTAAATGTTTACAAAAGAAGAATATTAGGCTCAATTGTGTGCTAGCATAATTTTCTTGAACCTAATTGGATCTAATACAAATCAATTCAACTGGATTAGTCTAATCGATGACATCTAGACCCAAATCCTTATTTGTGTGATTCAGTTAGGTTCAGTTCCATATGGTAATAAGGCATGTCGTGGTTTCTATCATCGACATCATCGAAATATCTTTCGATGGACCAGAATTTTTTTGATTCATATAATTAGAATGATCGATCATCTAAATCATTCAATTATTCTCAAAATCTATTAGTGACACTTAGCAGTATATGGTGGCAACCCATCAAAACTAAAAGTGAACCTCTCGGTGCGGCTACCTATGTGATTGAGTTCTTCTATCTTGAGCCCCGACTGGATTAGGGTTAAGGTGAACTCGTCAAACCCAATATCAGTCATATGAATTAATCATTCGATTCGAGTCCAATGTGAAATCCTAATAGAAACTCTTTCTGTCATCTTCACCCTACCATGGCCATGGGCTTATGGACTCAATCTCATGATTATCATGGGCTATTCCTCATCTATCGAGGTAGATAGATCCCATATTGGTGCAATCCAATTCCTACAATGAACATGCTATAGCCAACATATATCTAAGGATTCCAAATGGCTAGGAGATCAAGTTATGATGTAGTCGAACTATAACATCCTCAAGATGAATTGCCGATGCACCTCAGATCAAAGAACCATACACACCACTGCAGCATCGAGTCAATTATCAATAAGAAGGTAGACTTTCTTATGACTGCTCAAGGTGGTCACGCTCAATATCCTCGTTCTCTAACAAGTACCTGTACTCTCGCTCTGATGTCTCTATACAATAGACTCAAGATACATCTATCCTAAGAAATCGATCGTACACCAACCTTTTAGATCGATCACCATCCTTATGATGATCCTACGGTCGAGAGCAGTTTATGAGTTAATTATGAAAATTCATGTTTTAAATTTTCAACTCTTAAAAGTATGAATTGTCATTACCATTAACTCATAGGATGTATCATAGATATTTTTATTACAAAATTATGATAGAAAATAACTTTTTTATTAATTTATAGTCAAAATTATAAAATTATCCTTAGAAGTGTATGACAAGTGATAGCCAATTTAGCTTCTAGGATACACATCTAACAAATGCCCACTTGACCTAAAGCCAATTGGCTACAAATCTAAGTTCCACCTTCTCAAGATGGGCTTCAATCTTCTACTGACTCAATGGCTTTGTCAACGGATTAGCCGCATTATCTGTAGTGTTGACTCTCTTGATCTCGATGTATCCCTTCTTGAGGTAATCATGGATGAGGTGGTATCGCAGCTCGATATGCTTAGATTTTTGGTGAGACCTCGGCTCCTTAGCTAGGGCTATGGCACCATTGTTGTCACAATACAGAGGGACGGTATCTAATGGCATCACTCTGAGCTCTGTGATAAACTTCTTATACCAGAATGTCTTCTTTATAGCTTTCAATATAGTGATATACTCTGCTTCCATGGTGAAATCTACTATCATCATTTGTTTGGAACTCTTCCAACTGACAGCTCCACCATTACAAATAAATAGACTTTCAGATGTCGACTTTCGATCATCTATATCGAACATGAAGTCTCTGTATACCCTTGGACCTGGAGTTCGCCATTATCAAAAATCAAGAACATATCCTTAGTCCTTCTTAAGTACTTAAGGATATATTTTATAGAAGTCCAATGTTCTTCACCTAGATTCGACTGATACCTGCTTGTGACACTCACAACATGGGCAATATCAAGTCGTGTACATAGCATGGCATACATGAGGCTCCCTATTACCGAAGCATAAGGGATCTTGCTCATGCGTTCAATCTCCTCAGGTGTGTTGGGATACATCTTCTTAGAGAGATGAATGCCATGTCTGAAGAGCACTAAACCCCTCTTGGAGTTTTTCATGCAAAACCTTTTTAGCACCTCCTCTATGTACATCTTCTATGAGAGACCCAGCATCCTATTTGATCTATCCCTATAAATCTTAATTCCTAGAATAAAGGATGCTTCTCCTAGATTTTCTATAGAGAACTTCTTTGACGACCACATTTTGACTGTCATCAACTATTGAAAGGAAAAACTGGATTTTTTCTACCGCAGGATGCATCTGATCAGATCAGATTTATAATGAAATAATTTTAAAATTTTTTTATGATCCAATCAGATCTAAGAATTCTTAATTCTAATTAGATTGATCTAAAATTTAGATGTAAAATAAAAATAAAAATAGTGATAACGGTTATCACTTGATCGGATAAACCGTTTACCCATTATGATGATCTGACAACTGATCCAAGGTTCTGATTGAGCCGCGCGCATGCCTCACCTCTATCGGTATCAATTTGGGTCAGATCTAAAAGTTTCCTCCTTCTGGATCTGATCTCCAAAGATCAGATCTAATGTCTTTCCATTGAGCCGTCAAGATGAACTTTAAAGGCTGCATGTTCATCTCATGAACACCATCGTCTCTCGCTGATCTTCATACAAACGGGACTTGATCTTTACTCATAGGTTTTGCCCAACTCTTGGGCATAGAGAAGAGGGAGAGGATCAGATGAGGGAGGCATGGAGAAGGTGATTTTGGCAGAGCTTCATCATAGAGAATTTTCTATACACAACAGCTTGCGTAGATCCTATTTATAGACCAAACCAAGAGTCCCTTCGCATGTGACTTTGAACAGGTCAAAGCCAACAAGCAAAAGGACTCTTCCAAGATCTCCATGCCCCACATCCTTTTTTTCAGATTCTTGTCTCACAAAAATAAAGGGATATGGCATGGAATAATTTGGGATAAGATTAAGTTGGCGCACAACTCTTATCTCCCAAGAGTTTGAACTATTCAAATTTTTGACCCATTTAAACTTGATTTAAGTGCGACACCTCCATACATATCCATATGGGGCGCACGACCAAAGGGAGAGTGTGCCCCTTATTCCTAATGTAAATTCTAGAGACACACGTCCAAGAGAAAAAATCAAGAGGGTGCCACCTATTTCTTTCCTGCAAACAGGGTCAACATTTGACCCTTCTTCTGTTTCCATCTCATGGGATTTTGGACAAACATTTTTTAAGTCCCATCCAATGGAATTAGGTCAAGTCCTAACCAAGTTAGAACAAGCCTTGATCAGGCCAAGACTCAATCCAGTCAGATCAAGAAAAATCCATCTAAAATTTTTGGGAGAGGCTTGTCCAAATTTCATCTCATGATTTTAGGACAAGCCCTAATCTGGCAAAGACAATCCTTATCTTATTCCCATCTTATGAGATTTAGGACAAGTCTTGATCAGGCTAGGACAAAATCCAGTCAGATCAAGATAAATCCTTATAGAGTTTCCGGATAAGCCTTGTCCAAATAGTTCCATAAATTAGCAGGCCTTATTCTGTTTCCATCCGATGGATTAGGATAAGCCAAGATCAGATTAGGATAAGACTTTTCTGATCTAGACAAGTTTCAGTCAAACTAGAACAAACCCATACAAGGCTCTTGAGTGAGCCAAATCTAATATGGCTCAGTCAAGATGATCTAGAAAGACTACAGAAGAAGAATATTAGGCTCAATCATGTGCTAGCATGATTTTCTTGAACCTAATTGGATCTAATCCAAATCAATCAAACTAGGTTAGCTCAATTGATGACATCCAGATCCAAACCTTTGTTTGCATGATCTAGTTAGGTTCAATTCTATATGGTAATGGGACATGTCATCATCTCTATCATCGATATCCTCAAAACAACTTTCAATGGATCAGAACTCTTCCGATTCACCCAATTAGAATCATCGATCATCAAGATAATTCTAATTGATCCCAAAATCCATCAGTGACACCTAGCAGTATATAGTGGCAATCCATCAAAATTGAATAGCGAACCTCTCGGTGCAGCTACCTATGCGATTGGATTTTCTATCATGAGCCCCGATGGGATTAGGGTTAAGGTAAACTCGTCAAACCCAACACCCATCATATGAATGAATCATTCAATTCGAGTCCGATGTGAAATTCTAATAGAAACTTCTTTCTATTATTTCACACTACCATGGCCATGGGTTTTAGGACTCGATCTTATGATCATCATAGGACTACTCCTCCTCTACCGAGATTGACAAATCCCATCTTGATGTGATCCAATTTCTATAATGAACATGCTATAGCCAACATACACCTTAGGATTTCGAATGGCTAGGAGATCGAGTTATGGTGTAGTCAAACTATAACACCCTCAAGATGAACTATCGATAGAATTAGACACACGTTGCAGCATCGAGCTAGTCATCGATGAGAAGGTAGTCTTCCTTATGACTGCTCAAGGTGGTCATGCTTAGCGCCCTCGTTCTCTAATGAGTACCTGTACTCTCGCTTCGGTGTCTCCACATCGTATACTTAAGACTCATCTATCCTAAGAAAATGATCGTACATCGATCTTTCAGATCAATCACTATCCTCATGATGATCCTATGATCGGGAGCAATTTATGAGTTAATTATGATAATACATGCCTTAAATTCTCAACTCTTGAGAATATGTATTATCATGCCTATTAACTCAATGGATGTATCACAGATACTTTATACATAATTTGATAGAATAAATAATTCTTTAATTAATTTTATGTCAAAATTATGAAAATGCTCCTAGAAAGTATTCAACAAGTGTCAGCCAATCTGGCTTCTAGGACATACATCTAACAAACTTCTACTTGACCTAAAGCCAATTGGCTACAAATCTAAGTCCCATCTTCTCAAGGTGGACTTGGATCTTCTACGAGCCCAAAGGCTTCATCATTGGGTTAACCGCATGGTTTGCGGAGTCGACACTTTTAACCTTGATGTGTTCCTACTCGAGGTAATCACAGATGAGGTGGAACAATCTTCTTAGAACTCTTCCAACTTACAGTACCACCAGTGCATAGGAGTAAACTTTCAGATGTCGACTTTCGATCATCTATATTAGACAAAAAGTTTGAGTCTGCATACCCTTGAACCTAGAGTTCACCATGCTGAACCTCTTCAGCACCTCCTCTATGTGAAAAACTCAGCATCCTCTTCAGTCTATCTCTGTAGATCTAAAATGAAGGATACCTTACCTAGGTCTTTCAGAGAAAATTTCTTAGATAACCATACTTTGATCTATGTCAGCATTGGAATATCATTCTCAATTAGAAGGATGTCATCCATGTACAATACAAGAAAGACAACCGCGCTTCCACTGACCTTCTTGAACATACTTGATTTCTCCTCATTCTTGATGAAACCAAACGATTTGATTACATCAAGCATTCCAACTCTGAGATGCTTGCTTAAGTCCATAGATGAACTTTTGCAGCTTGCAGACCTTTGTGATCACCATCACTAGATGTGAAAATAAATGGCTGTTCCATATATATCTTCCTCAAGATATCCAATTATGAACTCCATTATCACATCCATCTACCATATTTCATAATTGAAATATGCTACAATGGCAAGCAATGTGCAGACGGATGGCCACTAATAAGAAGATAACCTAATACCCTTTCGCCACTAGCCTAGCTTTGAATGTCTCTACATTCCCATCTACATATATCTTTCTTTGAAGATCCATTTATACCCAAAAGGTACTATACCTTTAGGTGGATCTACTAGGATCCAGATTTAGTTTGAGTGCATCATGTCAATCTTTGACTTCATTGCCTCTTACCAATTCTCGGAGTTGATATCTGATATTGCCTTGTTATAGGTTATGGGATCATCACTATGAATCCATTTTTCATGAGGAACATTTTCTCTACATCCTCTAAAATAGTACCTAAGTACCTTCAGGAGGATGAAAAATCTTATTTGACCTATGAGATGGAGGAGGTAATGAATTGTGGATCGGCTCAGACTAACTGGGTTCCTCAAGTTCCTTGGCTCTTTGCTCTTTGGAGACTTTCTCCTCGAGCCTAATCTATCTTTCGATGACACCATCTTGAACAAACTATTTTTGAAGAAAAATGGTGTGTCAACCCACAATCACATTGTGGTCTTCTGGAAGATAGAAGTAATATCCTAATAACTCTTTAGGATATCCAATAAATCAAGCTCTAAGGGACCTAGACTCTAACTTATCCACTGCTGGACAATCCCAATTCTGAGATGACTTAGACTTGGCTTCTTACCATGCCATATCTCATATGGTGTGGTAGGAATGGTTTTAGATGGAACCCTATTAAACTATGTCCCTAAAAAAACTTAAAAAGATCCATGAGGCTCATCATGAATCGAACCATATCTAATAGTCTCCATTTTCTCTATTCTAAAATTTCATTAAGGCATTCTAGGTGAAATTTACTATGAGACTATACCATTGTCCTTGAGATAGTCCAAAAATTTTTGACTAAGGTATTCACCTCCTCGATCTAATCGAAGAACCTTAATGGGCTTTTTAGTTTGCTTTTCTACTTCATGTCTGAATTTTTTGAACTTTTTAATGGCTTCAGACTTATGGCGTATCAAGTACACATACCCATACCGAGATAGATTATCAGTAAAGATAATAAAGTAGAAATGATTATCTCTGGCTGGCACATTGAATGGGCCGCACACATCTATATGTACCAGGGCAAGTAGGTCTATGGCCCTTTCCCATGTCCCACAAAAGGAAGCTTGGTCATTTTGCCTTGAAGGCATGATTCACAAATCAGATATGACTTGAAAGTCAATGGATCCATTAGTCCGAATTTCTCTAATTTGTTAATCATGTCTTCAGCTATATGACCTAGCCTAACGTGCCACAAGTATCTTTCATTAACACTATCTATAGATCATTTTGATCCTATGGCATTCACATTTTGCTCGACAGACCCAATAACGAGCATTCCTTCAAAAGGTCCTTCTTCCTGCTAGTTCTTCAGACTGGCCAGGTATGCAACGTAGTCTCGCTTCCAATGGCCATTGGAGTTACAGTGGAAACACTTTTTCTTCTCCATGGCCTTCTTCTTCGGCTTGCCCTTCTTTTCCCCTTCTATTTTCTGCTTCTTTGCAAACTTGTTCTTCTTTCCAAAAGACTTTCTCTTGAAAGAAATCAAATCCAAAGCCAAAACTGAGTCCTTTGAACTCTTCAAATTTTGCTCAACAGTAACCAACATGTTTATTAACTCGGCCAAGGTGCACTGGAGCTTATTTATATGAAAGTTCGTAATGAACTGCCCATATGAATCAATCAAGGACTGTAGGATCACATCAATATACAGTTCCTTGTCCATCAAGACACTAAGCTTCTTAAGCTCTTTAGGTCCTTGATCATTGCCAAGCAATAATCTTGGACCAACCATCCATCATGCATTTGCACCTTAAAAAGTCTCTTCGAGATTTAATAACGTGCTACGCAACTCTGATTATCAAACAACTATTGTAGCTGTGCCAGTGTTTGGTGAGCAGTCCTATTTCATGTTGGTGCTGTAATTCATCTGACATTGAGCCCAACATGTGGCACCTTACTTTGTTATGATCGTCAGACCACGTCTCATGAGACTTTCTTAGATTAGCAATCGGACGGACCGATAAAGGGGAGGTCCTGGTCCAATACATAGGTCAACTTTTTTGAACCTAAAATAATTTTGAAGTTCTTTAGCCAATCCTTGTAAATTGGTCTGGTCAACTTATGGGTATCTAAGATTCGGGTTAGGGGTTTTGATGTAGACATTTTCCTATAGAGAGTCAAAGTTTCTAGTTAGACTTATAATTTAACTCAACCAATTTGTTTAGAAACTTCATTTTTAAACAAATTAGGCTTCCACTATTTTCTTGGATCCCTACACTTTCTTGGAAAAGATGCAAAAGTCTCCATGATCATTGATTTCTAGTGGATGGGACGGTCCCATCGATTGGCTCACCCCCTCACCTAACAGTTATTGATGATGTGTCAATCAATGAGTGGACAAATCTTGTCCAACGTTTCTCTAAATGTGGTGCACCCAAAACCTGGTCTCTAATTCATGAAACTCATCGTGCCCAAAATATTGCTCCACTCTTTAGTTAAGTCAAACCCACCATTTGCATAAATTGGATTTCTGATTGGATCTCCCATCGTATCCAAAATATTATGCCCAACCTATCCTCCAACCCGTAGCATACAATGCCTATTAGACATGGTTGCATCTTTTCGATGCAACTGAACCACTGTATCCAGTCGAGAATAATCAATCCTAGAAAGGACCCACACATCTACAATGGTGGAAGACCTAGGACTTAATATTTGAAGAAAAAAAAATGGGTTTTCCTATCGTAGAATGCATCTGATCGGATCAGATTTGTAGTAAAATAATTTTTAAAAATTTTCTATGATCTGATCAGATATGAGAGTTCTCAGATCTGATTAGATTGATATAAAATTAAAAATAAAATAAAAATAAAAATAATGATAATAGTTATCACCTGATCGGGTAAACCGTTTATCCATTGTGATGATCTAACGATTGATCCAAGATTTTGATTGAGCCGTGCATGCATCCAACCTCTACCGATATCTACTTAGGTCAGATATGGAAGTCTCCTACTTTTGAATGTAATCTCCAAAGATTAGATCTGATGTCTTCCCGTGGAACCTTCAAAACAAACTTCGAAGGCTGTGCATTCATCTCACGAACACCATCGTCTCTCGCTGATCTTCGCACCAACGGGACTTGATCTTTTCTCACAGATTTTGTCCAACTCTTAGGCATGGAGAAGAGGGAGAGGATCAGATAAGGAAGGTGTGGAGATGAATATTTTGGCAGGGCTTCACTATAGAGAAATCACGATGCATAATAGCTTGTGCAGGGCCCTATTTATAGACCTAGTTAAGAGTCCCTTTGCATATAACTTTGAACAGGTCAAAGTTTAACATGTAGAAGGACTCCTCCATGATCTCCACACCCCATACCATATTTTTTCTATATTTTATTGCACAAAACTCAAAAATATAGCATGGAATAAAGGATAAAGTGAGTAGATGGCGCAAACTCTTATCTCCCTAGACATTTGAATCAAATTCAAATGCTTTGACCAGTCAAATCAAATTTAAATGGATGCCTTCTCTTATCCATCAGATGCGCATGCCATAAAGGGGTGTGTGCTCACAAACTCCATATAAATCCCATATGAACGTGCACCCTCAAACAAATTCTAGGAGGCGCACACCATATCTCTTCTTTCCTACATACTGGGTCAACATTTGACCCTTGTCCTGTTCCCATCTTATGTGATAAAGATAAAATCTTTTTAAGTCCCATCCAATGAATTTATGTCAAGTCCTAATCAAGTTAGAATAAGTCTTGATTAGATCAGAACTCGTTCTAGTCAGATCAAGAAAAATCCATCTAGAATTTTTGGGAGAGGCTTGTCCAAATTTCATCCCATGATTTTAGGACAAGACCTAATATGGCAAAGACAACTCTTATCTTGTTCCCATCTTATGGGATTTAGGATAAGTCTTGATTAGGCCAGGACAAAGTCCAGTCAGATCAAGATAAATCCCTATAGAGTTCTGGGATAAGCCTTGTTCAAATAGTTTCACAAATTAGCAGGTCTTGTCCTGTTTCCATTCGATGGATTAGGACAAGCCTAGATCAGGTTAGGACAAGACTTTTTTGATCTAGACAAGTTTCAGTCAGACTAGGACAAAACCTATACAAGACTTTTGGATGAGCCAAATTCAATTTGGCTCAGTCAAAATGATCTAGAAAGACTATAGAAGGATAATGTTAGGCTCAATCGTGTGCTAGCATGATTTTCTTGAACCTAATTAGATCTAATTCAAATCAATCAAGCTGGATTAGCTTAATTGATGATATTTAGATCTAAATCTTTATTTGTGTGATCCAATTAGATTCAGTTCTGTATGATAATGGTGAAGAAGAAATCATGATTTCTCGAATCAGATTCATTCAGATTTGATCGAATCAAGAAAGATATTTCAAAAATTTCTATGATGCATCTAGATTAGATCTGAGATGTTTCAAATCTAATTTTATAGATCAAATAAATAAAAATAAAAATAAATTAAATTTAATTTAAATTATACCTTGATGTTGGGTAATCTAATTACCTTTTGATAATCCTACTGATTGCCTGAGATTCTAGACCTAGCCACGCAAGCGCTTGGTCTCTATCGGTACCCACTCAAGCTGGATCTAGAGATCTTCTTCTTCTTTATCACCTCTCCAAAAATTAAATCTAGATCTAATTTGGAGGATCTTCAAAACTCCTTAAGATTAGCAATCGTCTCTGCAGTAGTGCTGCCTTCTTCCTTTCTCATCAGCTTTTTTTTATCTGGATCACACCAAACTAGAGCCCAACTTCCCTTGGATGCAGAGAGGAGAGAGAGGGTCAGAATATGGCATGGAAGAGATGAAGGAAAATCTTGATTTTTTGAACCAGATTCGTTTAGATCTGATCGGATCAAGAGATATATGTCAAAAATTTTTCTCTTTGATCTTAATCAGATCTGGGATGTTTCAGATCTGATCCTTATTATTCTAATAATAAAAATAAAATCTAAATAAATTAAATCAAATTTAATTTATCTTGATGTAGGGTAATCCTATTATCCGTTGATGATCCTGTAAGCAGCGGAAGGTTCTGGATCTAGCCACGCAAGTACCTGATCTCTACCGATATCCACTCGGGCTGGATCTGGAGATCCTCTTCTTCTCTATCACATCTCCAAAAATTAGATCTGAATCTGATCTAGAGGATCTTCAAAATATCTTTCGAAGATCAGTAGTTGTCCTTTGCAGCAGCGCAGCCTTCTAGCTTTCAGTCATCTTTCTCTCGTCTGGATTGCACCAACCAAGAACCCAAAATACTTTTGGACTTGGAGAGGAGAGGGAGAAGATGCTTTGGCATGGAGGAGGAGAGGAGAGGTAGCCTTGGGCATGGGAATTTTCAATTCCTTTCTAATCATATTTGAGTTGGGCGTAGGGTCTTATTTATAGACTATCTGTGATCCAACTCCTCTTCTTCCCAACCTATCACAATCCTTTGTGAAATTAGATCTAAATCTGATTGGTAGAAATGGAGTCCCTTGGATTCCTCCTTAGATGGCACTTAAGATCAGTCAAACTTGGTTCTTAGGAGAACTCTAATTGAAATCCAAAACGAAGATGGAGTCCCTGTCCAACAGGGACTCCTGGGCGCCTCCAGCTTGGGCACATGCTAAGGGTGGCATGCGGCCACCTCCTTGCCAGATTCTGGTAGGGAGACAGGCCCCCACCAGCTTTTCAATAGGTGCATGACACGTGGGCAGAAGTCAAAGTGTCAGTGGTCAACATTTGACCAGTCAAAGGACAACTTTTGACCAAAGTCAAAGGACGAGAAATGGCAGGTGACCAAAAATGGTAGGTATTGTCTTACAAAATAAGACAACCATTTTCTGACCTGGAGAAGCTCTAGTCAGACAAAGTGAAGGCCTCTGATCGAGCATAAACTTCTTTGGCTCAGTCAGGATAACTATTTATGAGAGTAAAAGAAGAACATTAGGTTCGAGTACTAGCACGATTTCTTTGAATCTAATTGAATCTCATTCAGATCAATTAAACTGGATTAGTTCAATTGATGATCACCAGATTCACACCCTTATTTGTGTGACCCAATTAGGTTCAGTTTTGTATGATAATGAGATATGTCATGATCTCTATCATCGATATCATCGAAACTCCTTTCGATGGATCATAACTCTTCTGCAGCAAACTTCTTGTACCAAAATGCATCCTTCGCAGCCTCTGATGCAGCGATATATTCTACTTCCATGGTTGAATCTGCTATCATGATTTGCTTGAAACTCTTTCAGTTGACAGCACCACTATTGCACACAAATAGACACGTAGATGTCGACTTTCGATCATCTACATCGGACATGAAATCCGAGTCTGTGTATCCCTAGACTTAGAGTTCTCCGTTATCAAAGACCAACATCATATCCTTAGTTCTTCTTAAGTACTTAAGGATACATTTCACAAAAGTTCAGTGTTCTTCACCTGGATTTGACTGATATCTGCTTGTGACACTCACAGCATGGGCTATATCAGGTCGTGTACATAGCATGGCATACATGAGGCTCCCTATTGCAGAAGCATAAGGGATCTTGCTCATGCGTTCTATTTCCTCAGGTGTGCTAGGGCACATCTTCTTGGAAAGATGAATACCATGTCTGAAGGGTATTAATCCCCTCTTAGAGTTTTCCATACTAAACCTCTTTAGTACTTCCTCTATGTACATCTTCTGTGAAAGTCCTAGCATCCTATTCGGTCTATCCCTATAGACCTTAATTCCTAGAATAAAGGATGCTTCACCTAGGTCTTTCATGGAGAATTCCTTGGACAACCATAATTTGACTGTTGTCAATCATGGGAATATCATTCCCAATAAGGAGGATGTCATCCACGTACAATACGAGGAAGACAACAGCGCTCCCACTGACCCTTTTTGAAAACACATGGTTCCTCTTCATTTTTGATGAAACCAAACTTTTTGATCACATCATTGAAACGAGTGTTCCAGCTCCGAGATGCTTGCTTAAGTCCATATATGGACCTTTGCAGCTTGCAAACCTTGTGATCAGTATCACTGGATGTGAAACCTAGCGGCTGTTCCATATAGATATCTTCCTCAAGATATCCATTTAAGAATGCCGTTTTCACGTCCATTTGCCATATTTCATAATCGAAATAGGCTGCAATGGCAAGCAATGTGCGGATGGATTTTAGCATAGCCACTGGGGAAAAGGTATCCTGATAGTCAATGCCTTCGCGTTGACTATAACCTTTTGCCACTAGTCTAGCCTTGAATGTCTCCACATTCCCATCTGCACCAATCTTTCTCTTGAAGATCCATTTACACCCAATAGGTACTATACCTTCTGGTGGATCTACCAAGGTCCAGACTTGGTTTGAGTGCATCGAGTCAATTTCTGACTGCATTGCCTCTAGCCATTTCTCGGAGTCGATATCTGATATCGCCTCGTTGTAGGTTTTGGGATCATCACCATGAGCACCATTACCTACGAGGAACATTTTCTCTACTTTCCTCTGAAATAATACCTAAGTATCTTTCAGGGGGATGGGAAACTCTTTCCGATCTACGAGGTGGAGGAGGTAGTGTTCTTATTGGCTCAACCTGATTTGGTTCCAATTGGTCCTTAGCTCGTTGTACTTGTGAGACTTTCTCATCAAGCTTAATCTGCTTTCCAATGCCGCTATCTTGAATAAACTATTTTTCAAGAAAGATGGCATGTCGACTCACAATCACATTGTGGTCTTCTGGAATGTAGAAATAGTATCCTAATGACTCTTTAGGATATCCTATGAATCGAGCTCTAAAGGACCTAAACTCTAACTTGTCCGCTTGTTGTCTTTTGACATGAGCCGGACAACCCCAAATTCTGAGATGACTCAGACTTGGTTTCTTACCGTGCCATATCTCATACGGTGTGGTAGGAACGGTTTTAGAGGGAACCCTATTCAGTAGATAAATTGAAGTTAACAATGAGTGTCCCCAAAGAAAATCAGGGAGGTCTGTGAAGCTCATCATGGATCGAACCATATCCAATAGAGTCCGATTTCTCCATTCTGAAACCCCGTTGAGTTGAGGTGTTCCTGGTGGAGTCCATTGAGAGACTATGCCATTTTCCTTAAGATAGTCTAGGAATTCCCGGCTAAGGTATTCACCTCCTCGATCTGATCGAAGAACCTTAATGGGTTTTCCAGTTTGTTTTTCTACTTCATGTCTGAATTCTTTGAACTTTTCAAAAGGCTTCAGACTTGTGTCTCATAAGATACACATACCCATACCTAGACAGATCATCGGTAAAGGTAATGAAGTAGACAAAATTGCCTCTAGCCGGCACATCAAATGGGCCGCACACATCAGTATGTACTAGGGCAAGGAGATCTGTGGCCCTCTCCCCATGTCCAACAAAAGGGAGTTTAGTCATTTTGCCTTGAAGACAAGATTCACAAGTTGGATATGACTCGAAAGTCAATGGACTCAATAGCCCATTTTTCTCCAATTTGTTGATCCTATCTTCTGCTATATGACCTAATCTCAGGTGCCATAGATATCTGTCGTTTGGACTATCCCTAGGTCGTTTGGCATTCACGTTTTGCTCGATAGTTAGAATAGGTACATCAATATGTAGCTGATAAAGACCATTAATAAGGAAACCATTTGCAATTTTATTTCTTTCATAAAGAATGTTACAATGGTCCTTAAAGAAGGTAATCACATAAGCCTTCTTGTGCTAAGCATGAAACAGAAATCAAATTCCTGCTAGCTGCAGGCACATAATAACAGTCTTTTCAAAACTAAGTCTAAACCAGATGGTAATCGAAGAGGGTATGTTTCCCACGGCTACTGCAGCAACTCTTGCTCCATTACCGATGCGTAGGATCATGTCTCCATCCCTCAGCCTCCTGCTATCCTCAAGACCCTGCATAGAAGTGCACAGATGAGCACTAGAACCAGAGTCAAGCACCCAACTGGATGCAGAAGAAACCGTAAGGTTAGACTCAATAACGAGCATACCTCCAGAAGGACCTTCCTTCTTGTTCTTCAGGGTGGCCAGGTAAGTAGGGCAGTTCCGCTTCCAATGGCCGTCGCTGTTGCAATGGAAACACTTTCCTTTGCCATCGGCCTTTCTTCTTCGGCTTCTGCCTTCTTCTTCTTTGATCCTTCCACCTTTTGCTTTTTCACAGACTTCTTTTTCTTTCCATAAGACTTTCTTTTGGAAGAAGTCCGTTCCATAGCAAGAACTGAGCCTTTAGAACCTTTCATAGAAAGCTCAGCGGTAACCAGCATATTCATTAATTCGGCCAAGGAATTTTGAAGTTTATGCATGTGGTAATTCATGATGAATTGCCCATATGCATCAGTCAAGGATTGCAGAATAATATCATTCTGCAGATCCAAGTCCAACTTCACACCGAGCTTCTCAAGCTCTTCCATGTCCTTGATCATTGTCAGACAGTGATCTTGGACTGACTGCCCATCACGCATCTTAGCCTTAAAAAGTCATTTCGTGACTTGATATTTGGCTGCGCGACTCTGTTCACCAAACATCTCCTGCAGGTGAGCCAACATTTGGCGAGCAGTCCCGATATCTTCATGTTGGCGCTGGAGCTCATCAGACATCGAGCCCAACATGTAATATCTGGCCTTATTATCTTCGTCAATCCATTTTTCCAGAGACGCTCTCTGTTCAGTGGATGGACGGGCTGGTAAGGTGGGAGGGTCCTGGTCCAAAACATGGGTTAACTTCTCGGAACCCAAAATAATTTTGTAGTTCCTGAGCCAATCTTTATAATTGGGTCCAGTCAGTCTATGTGTGTCCAGGATACGTGCCAATGGGTTGGACGCAGACATTTTCCTATAGAGAGTCAAAGATTCTAGTTAGATACTGTAATTTTGACTTGACCAATTTGTTTAGGGATTTTATTTTTAAACAAATTAGCTCCCACTATTTTCTCGGATCCCTACACTCCCTCTGTAGAGATGCAAAAATCTCCATGATTAATGATTTCTAGTGGGTGGTGCGGTCTCACCAACTGACTCATCACCTCACCTAACAGTTATTGGTGATGGGTTAGCCAATGAGTGAACAACTCTTGTTCAATGATTCTCTAATCATGGTGCACCCAAACTTGGTCTCTAATTCATGAATCTCACCGTATCCGGAAATATTGATCCACTCCTTAGTTAAGTCAGACCCACCATTTGCATAGACTGGGATTTCCTAATTGAGTCTCTCACCGTATCCAGAATATTGAGCCCAACTCATCCTCCAGCCCATAGCATCCAATGCCTAATAGACATGGTTGCATCTTTTCCGGTGCAACTGAGCCACTGTATCCAGCCGAGAACAATCAACCCCGGGAAGGGCCCGCACATCTACAATGGTGGAAGACCTCAGACTTAATCTTTTCTTAGGGAGAATTGATTCAGGTCTCATTAAACTAGACTTGGCTTAGTCATAACAATTATGACTAACCTAGTGGCATGGGTTAGCTCGGATTATTGACCACCTCAGATCAGAACTGTGTCAACAGATATGGCCAGGTAAGTGAGACCGGTGGAAGGAATATGCCATTAACTCGTACAAGAATGCATTCAGGTCGAGTAGCTTCCAATTAAAAACCAGTCGGTCGTATGTGCCAAACTTACCTTAGACACCAAATTGTTGAGTCAGAACCAATTGGGTTAGCCTACAATCCAGACTCTAACCTCTGAGCCTAATTAGGTCTTGCTTGATCGTGACTCGATCTTGACCCAGACTTAATCCTATTAGGCTGGTCAATTTAAGCATTGTTGATCCCATCTAACCAACTCTTGATTCGGTTTGATCAACCGCTTAGACCTAATTGAGCTACCCAAGCCCGAACCCAGTATTATGAATATGTCTTAGATCTGAAATTCTCAATTTTAGACCTAATTAATATTCCATAATCTTAATTCTTAATTAAGTAGGGTTCATAAACAAAATATGCACAATAAATCCTAGGGTTTCAGGATCTAGGGTTTTGCAGAAAGTAAGTTTTGGGTTTCTGATTAAGGACGAACACGCAGCACCCCTACACATCATAAGAACACCCCATCGAATGGAAGAGAGGGCCTTTAAACCCTTCTTCATTCTTATGACCGGACGGCCAAGAGGAACGCCTTAATCAGGAACATGCAATACTACAAAATTATTTTAGATCTATATCATATATCTCATATACAAATTAGATCTAATCATGGCATATTTTGCATACATCTCATGTATCAAATCATGCATGTTTTCAGATCTAAATTATCTCATAATAATCTAAAAAATTAGATTTAAATTGATCTAATCAAAATAAATTCTAATCTAGACAATTATGTAGAACTATTCTACAACTAGTCTAGACATGCATCAATCATATCTCATATGATATTTAAAATTAAATAATTTTTATTTGCTATTTTTTAGATGTTATTATAACACTTATAATATCAAAAAATAGTAAATAAAAGATCTAAAATATGATTTAATCAGATTAAATCAAAAACATGCAAGACTATTCTATAGAACTATTCTATTCTAGAACTAGTCATGCATATCTTCTAATCTTAGATCCAAATCATTTAATTTTAATTTTTTCTGATTTTAGATCTGATCACATCTCATGTGACATCTAAAATCAATTATTTTCTAATTAAAATAAATTTAAAATTAGATCTAAACAACTTTTAGAACCATGGCTCTGATACCAGTTGAAGGGAAATCCTGATTTCCCGGTCCAGGTTCGTTCAGATCTGATCAGATCAAGAGATATATTTCAAAAATTTTTCTCTTTGATCTCAATCAGATCTTGAGATATTTTCAGATCTGATTCTTATTATTTTAATAAATAAAATAAAATTAAGATAAATTAAATCAAATTTAATTTACCTGATTTGGGTAATCCTATTACCCTGTTGATGATCCTGATTGCAGCGGAAGGTTCTGGATCTAGCCACGCAAGCGCCTGGCCTCTACCGGTATCCACTCGGGTTGGATCTGGAGATCCTCTTCTTCTCTATCACACCTCCAAAAATCAGATCTGGATCTGATCTGGAGGATCTTCAAAACTCTTTTGAAGATCAGCAGTCGTCCTTTTGCAGCAGCGCAGCCTTCTTGCTTTTGATCGCCTTTCTTTGATCTGAATCGCACCAACCAAGTCCAAAACTCCTTTTGGACGTGGAGAGGAGAGGGAGAAGAGACTTTGGCATGGAGGAAGGAGGGGAGAGGCAGCCTTGGGGCATGGGAATTTTCAAATCTTTCAATCAATTGAGTTGGGCGCAGGGTCTTATTTATAGACTAGCTTGTGATCCAACTCCTCTTCCTTCCCAACCAATCACAACCCTTTGTGAAATCAGATCTAAATCTGATTGGTGGGAATAGAGTCCCCTGGATTCCTCCTTAGAGGGTGCCTAAGACCAGTCAAAGTTGGTTCTTAGTAGAACTCTAATTGGAATCCAAAAAGGAGATGGAGTCCTTGTCCAACAAGGACTCCTAGGCGCCTCCAACTTGGGCACACGCCAAGGGTGGCGTGCGCCCTTCCTCCTTGCCAGGTTCTGGCAGGGGGACAGGCCCCCACCAGCTCTCCAATAGGTGCATGACATGTGGTCAAAAGTCAAAGTGTCAATGGTCAACATTTGACCAGTCAAAGGTAGACTTTTGACCAAAGTCAAAGAACAAGAAATGGCAGGTGACCAAAAATGGCAGGTAATGTCTTACAAAATAAGACAACCTTTTCTGACTTGGACAACCTCCAGTCAGACCATATGAAGGCCTCTGATTGAGCACAAACTCCTTTGGCTCAGTCAGGACAACTTATTTATGATAGTAAAAGAAGAACGTTAGGTTCAATCGAGTGCTAGCACGATTTCCTTGAACCTAATTGAATCTCATTCAGATCAATTGAACTAGATCAGTTCAATTGATGATCACCAGATTCAACACCCTTGTTTGTGTGACCCAGTTAGGTTCAGTTCTGTATGGTAATGGGATATGTCATGATCTCTATCATCGACATCATCGAAACTCCTTTCGATGGATCAGAACTCTTCTGATTCGAACAGCTAGAATGATCGATCATCTAAATCATTCTAATTGCTCCCAAAATCCACCAGTGACACCTAGCAGTATATGGTGGCAACCCATCAGAGCTGAATGCGAACCTCTTGGTGCAGCTACCTGTGTGATTAAGTTCTTCTATCTTGAGCCCCGATCAGATTAGGGTTAAGGTGAACTCGTCAAACCCTAGTCTCTGTCATATGATGTAATTATTCGATTCAAGTCCAATGTGAAAATCTAAATAGAAACTCTTTCTATTATTTCACTCTACCATGGCCATGGGCTTCTGGACTTGATTCTCATGATCATCATAGGGCTGCTCCTCTACCACCGAGGTAGATAGATTCCATCTTGATGCAATCCAGTTCCTACAATGAACATGCTATAGCCAACATACACCTCAGGGTTCCATATGGCTAGGAGACCGAGTAATGGTGTAGTCAAACTATAACACCCTCAAGGTGAACTGCCGATGCATCTCAGGTCAAAGAACCAGACACACTACTGCAGCATCGAGTCAGTCATTGACGAGAAGGTAGACTTCCTAATGACTACTCGAGGTGGTCACGCTCAGTGCCCTCGTTCTCTAACGAGTACCTGTACTCTCGCTCCGGTGTCTCCACACCGTAGACTCAAGACTCATCTACTAAAGAGAAGCGATTGTACACCAACCTTCCGGATCAATCACCATCCTCGTGATGATCCTATGGTCGGGAGCATTTTATGAGTTAATAATGATTATTCATGTCTTAAATTTTCAACTCTTGAAAATATGAATTATCATTACCATTAACTCAAAGGATGTATCACAGACACTAAATACACATATGTGATAGAAAATAACCCATTTTATTGATTTTAGTCAAAATTATAATTTTGCCCCTAGAAGTGTATTACAAGTGTCAGCCAATTCTGGCTTCTAGGGCACATATATCTAACAATCAGCCCTTGTCAAAGAATCAGCCACCTATGTTTCATTCCATGAGAGCCAATCCTAGGAGTCACCAGTTTGTATGGGACTCCAAGCATTCCTATCCATAGGCGCACGCCTCCCTAGGCATGCACCCCCTCCTTTTGAAAATCTAGCAAGGGGACAAGCCCCTATCTGCTCTCCAATAAGTGCATGACACATGGGCAAATGTCCAAGGGTCAAGGTCAATGTTTGACCAAAGTCAAAGGACAAGAATTAGCAGGTGATGGAAAATAATAGGTGTTGTCTCAAATTTTTCTTATAAATTAAGACAACCTTTTTCTGACATGGACAAGCTTCAGTCAGATCAAGTAAAGATACCTAAGTGAGCACAAACTCATTTGGCTCAGTCAACATAACTTTTAATGATAATAAAAGAAGAACGTTAGGTTCAATCGTGTGCTAGCACGATTTCTTTGAACCTAATTGAATCTAATTCAAATCAATTGAACTGGGTTAGTCCAATTGATGATATCTAGATCCAAATCCTTATTTGTGTAATCTGTTAGGTTTAGTTCTGTATGGTAATGGAATATGTCATGATCTCGATCATCGACATCATTGAAACTCCTTTCGATGGATCAGAACTCTTCTGATTCAAACAACTAGAATGATCGATCATCTAAATCATTCTAATTGCTCCGAAAATCTACCAGCGATACCTAGCAGTATATGGTGGCAACCAATCAAAATTAAAAATGAATCTCTCAATGTAGATACTTGTGTGATTAAGTTCTTCTATCTTGAGCCCCAATTAGGTTAGAGTTAAGGTGAACTCGTCAAACTCTAATTTCTATCATATGATTTAATCATTCGATTCAAGTTCGATATGAAAATCTTAATAGAAACTCTACCATGGCCATGGGCTTATGAACTTGATTCTCATGATCATCATAGGGCTGCTCCTCATCGACCGAGGTAGATAGATTCCCTCTTGGTGCAATTCAACTCCTACAATGAACATGCTATAGCCAACATACACCTCAGGGTTCCAAATGGCTAGGAGACCGAGTCATGGTATAGTCAAACTATAACACCCTCAAGATGAACTGTCGATGCACCTCAGGTCAAAGAACCAGACACACCATTGCAGCTTCGAGTCAGTCATCGATGATAAGGTAGACTTCCTTATGACTACTCGAGATGGTCATGCTCAGTGCCCTCATTCTCTAACGAGTACCTGTACTCTCGCTCTTATGTTTCTACACCATAGACTCAAGACTCATTTAGTATGAAGAAGCGATTGTACACTAACCTTCCAGATCAATCACCATCCTCATGATGATCCTACGATCAGGAACATTTTATGGGTTAATAAATGAAAATTCATGTCTTAAATTTTCAACTCTTGAAAATATGAATTATCATTATCATTAACTCGAGGGATGTATCACAGACACTAAACACACATTTATAATAGAAAGTAACCCATTTTATTATTTACAGTCAAAATTATAATTTTGCCCTTAGAAGTGTATTACAAGTGTCAGCCAATTCTGGCTTCTAGGGCATACATATCTAACAAATAGGACATGTCATGATCTTCATCATTGACATCATCGAAACATCTTTCGATGGATCAAAACTCTTTCGATTCATCCAAATAGAATCGTTGATCATCAAGATAATTCTAATTAGTCTCAAAATCCACTAGTGACACCTAGCAGTATATAGTAGCAATCCATCAAAATTGAATAGTGAACCTCTCGGTGCAGCTACCTGTGTGATTGAATTCTTCTATCATGAGCCCCGACGGGATTAGGGTTAAGGTGAACTCATCGAACCAACATCCATCATATGAATGAATCATTCAATTCGAGTTCGATATGAAACCCTAATAGAAACTCCTTTCTATTATTTCATATTCCCATCACCATGGATTTTAGGACTCAATCTTATGATCATCATAGGACTACTCCTCTACTGAGTTGATAGATCCCATCTTGGTGTGATCTAATTCCTACAATGAACATGGTATAGCCAACATACACCTCAAGATTTCGAATAGCTAGGAGATCGAGTTATGGTGCAGTCAAACTATAACACTCTCAAGGTGAACTACCGATGCACCTCAGATCAAAGAATCAGACATACACTACAGCATCGAGCTAGTCATCGATGAGAAGGTAGGCTTCCTTATGACTGCTCGAGGTGGTCACGCTCAATGTCCTTATTCTCTAATGAGTATCTGTATACTCGCTCCGATGTCTCCACACCATAGACACAAGACTCATCTATCCTAAGAAAGTGATCGTACATCGATCTTCCAGATCTATCACCATCCTCATGATGATCCTATGATCGAAAGTAATTTATTAGTTAATTATGATAACACATGCCTTAAATTCTGAACTCTTGAGAATATGTGTTATCATGCCTATTAACTCGATGAATGTATCACAAACATTTTAATACACAATATGATAGAATAAATAACCCTTTAATTAATTTTAAGTCAAAATTATAAAAATACCCCAAGAAAGTATTTAACAAGTGTCAGCCAATCTAACTTCTAGGGCACACATCTAACAAACTTTCACTTGATCTAAAGCCAATTGGCTATAAATCTAAGTCCCATCTTCTCAAGGTGGGCTTGGATCTTTTATGGGCCTAAAAGCTTTGTCCGTGGGTCAACCGCATGGTCTATGGAGTCAACTTCTTTAACCTTGATGTATCCTTCTCGAGGTAATCACAGATGAGGTGAAACCATCTTCTTGGAACTCTTCCAACTTAAAGTACCACCAGTGCATAGGAACAAACTTTTAGACATCAACTTTCGATCATCTTAATCAGACATAAGGTCTGAGTCTGCATACCCCTGGACCTAGAGTTTGCCATGTCGAACCTCTTTAGCACCTCTTCTATCTAAAAGACCCAGCATCCTCTTCAGTCTATCCCTATAGACTTTAAAAAAAAGGATGGTTTACCTAGGTCTGTCATAAAAAATTTCTTAGATAACCATACTTTGATCTATGTCAGCATGGGAATATCATTCCCAATTAGGAGGATATCATCCACATATAATATGAGAAAGACAACAATGCTCCTACTAACCTTCTCAAACACACTTGATTTCTCCTCATTCTTGATGAAGCAAAATAATTTGATTACATCAAGCATTCCTCTCCGAGATGCTTGCTTGAGTCCATAGATGGATTTTTATAGCTTGCATATCTTTATGATCACCATCACTGGATGTGAAAACAAATGGCTATTCCATATAAATATCTTCCTCAAGATATTCAATTACGAACTCTGTTATCACATCCATCTACCATATTTTGTAATTAAAATATACTACAATGGCAAGCAATGTGCGGATGGTGGCCACTGATGAGAAGGTAACCTAATATCCTTTTGCCACTATCCTAGCCTTGAATGTCTCTACATTTCCATCTACACATATCTTTCTCTTGAACATCCATTTACATCCAATAGGTACTATACCTTCAAATGGATCTACGAAGATCCAGATTTGGTTTGAGCGCATCGAGTCAATTTTTGACTTTATCACCTCTAACCATTTCTCGAAGTTGATATCTGATATCTCCTCATCATAGGTTCTACAATCATCATCATGAACCTATTTTCCATGAGGAACATTTCCTCTACATCCTCTAAAATAGTATCTAAGTACCTTCAGGAGGATGAAAAATTCTATTTGACCTATGAGGTGGAGGAGGTAGTGAATTATGGATTGGCTCGGACTATCTGGGTTCCTTAGGTTCCTTGGCTCTTTGCTCTTTGGAGACTTTATCCTTGAGCCTAATCTATCTTTTGATGTCACCATCTTGAACAAACTATTTTTCAAGAAAAATAGTGTGTCAACCTACAATCACATTGTGGTCTTCCGAAAGATAGAAGTAATGTCCTAATAACTCTTTAGGATATCTAATAAATCGAGCTCTAAGAGACCTAGATTCTAACTTATCCGCCACTGGACAACCCCAATTTTGAGATGACTCAGACTTGGCTTCTTACTATGCCATATCTAATATGGTATGGTAGAAATAGTTTTAGATGGAACCCTATTAAACTATGTCCCTAAAGAAACTCTAGAATATCTATGAAGCTCATCATGGACAGACCATATCTAATAGGGTCTGTTTTCTTTGTTTTGAAATCCCATTAAGTTGAGACATTTTAGATGAAGTCCATTATGACACAATACCATTATCCTTGAGATAGTCCAAAAATTTTTAACTAAGGTATTCACCTCCTCGATCTGATCGAAGAATCTTAATGGACTTTCTGATTTGCTTTTGTACTTCATATCTGAATTTATTGAACTTTTTAATGGCTTTAGACTTATGTCATATCAAGTATGCATACCCATACCAAGATAGATTATAGGTAAAGAAAATAAAATAGACATAATTGCCTCTAACCGGCACATCGAATGGGCCGCACACATCTATATGTACCAGGGCAAGTAGGTCTATGGCCCTTTTCCATATCTCATAAAAGGAAGCTTGGTCATTTTGCCTTAAAGGAATGATTCATAAATCAGATATGATTCGAAAGTCAATGGACCCATTAGTCCAGATTTGTCCAATTTATTGATCCTATCTTCAACTATATGACATAGCCTAACTTGCCACAGGTACCTTTCATTAACATTATCTCTAGATCATTTTGATCCTATGGCGTTCATGTTTTGCTCACAGACTCAATGATGAGCATTCCTTCAAAAGGTCCTTCTTCCTGCTTGTTCTTCAGGTTGGTCAAGTAAGCAGGACAGTCCCGCTTCTAATGGCCATCAAAGTTGCAGTGGAAACACATTTTCTTCTCCATGGCTTTCTTCTTCGGCTTGCCCTTCTTTTTTTCTTCTATTTTTTGCTTCTTCGTAGACTTTTTCTTCTTTCCAAAAGACTTTCTCTTGGAAGAAGTCTACTCCATAGCCAAAACTGAGCCCTTTGAACCCTTCAAAGTTTGCTCAGTACTAACCAGTATATTTATTGACTCAGCCAAGATGCACTGGAGCTTATTCATATGAAAGTTCATAATGAAGTGTCCATACGAATCAATCAAGGACTGTAGGATCACATCAATCTGTAGTTCCTTGACCATCAAGACTCTGAGCTTCTCAAGCTCTTTAGGTCCTTAAACATTGCCAAGCAATAATCTTGGACCAACTGTCCATCATGCATTTGCACCTTAAAAAATCTCTTTAAGATTTGATAACGCGTTGTGCATCTCTATTCACTGAACAACTTTTGCAGGTGCACCAACGTTTGGCGAGTAGTCTTGATGTCTTCATATTAGTGCTGCAATTCATCTGACATTAAGCCCAACATGTGGCACCTTACTTTGTTATGATCGTCAAACCACTTCTCATGAGACATTCTCTAATCAGCAATCAAATGGGCTAGTAAAGGGGAGGTTCTGGTCCAATACATAGGTCAGCCATTTTGAACACAAAATAATTTTGAAGTTCTTTAGCCAATCGTTGTAAATCGGTCTGGTCAACTTGTGGGTATCTAGGATTTGGGCTAGGGATTTTGATGCAGACATTTTTCTGTAGATAGTCAAAGTTTCTAGTTAGACTTATAATTTGACACAACCAATTTGTTTAGGAACTTCATTTTTAAACAAATTAGGCTTCCACTATTTTCTTGGATTCCTACACTCCCTTAGTAGAGATGCAAAAATCTTCATGATCATTAATTTCTAGTGGATGGTGCGGTCCCACCAACTGGCTCACCACCTCATCTAACAGTTATTTATGATGGATCAATTAATGAGTGGACAACTCTTGTCCAATGTTTCTCTAAACATGATGCACCCGAACCTAGTCTCTAATTCATGAAGCTCACCGTGCCTGGGATATTGCTCCACTCCTTAGTTAAGTCAAACTCACCATTTGCATAAATTGGATTTTTGATTGGGTCCTTCACTGTATCCAAAATATTGAGCCCAACCCATCCTCCAACCCATAGCATCCAATGCCTAATAGATATGGTTGCATCTTTTTGGTGAAACTGAACCACTGTATCTAGTCGAGAACAATCAATCCCGGAAAGGGTCTGCACATTTACAATGGTGGAAGACCTAGGACTTAATATTTTCTTAGGGAGATTTGATTTGGTCTCTTAGACTCAACTAGTCATAACATTTATGACTAACCTAGTGGCATGGATTAGCTCGAATCGTTAGCCACCTCAAACCAGAACTAGATCGACTCAATCGGTCAGGTAAGTGAGATCAGTGGGAGGAATATGCCATTAACTCATCGTGAATGCATTCAGGTTGAGTAGCTTCCAATTAAAGACCACTGGTTGTATTTGCCATACTTACCTTACACACCAACTTGTCTGACTAGAACTGATCGGGTTAGTTTACAATCTAGGCTCAAATCATGGAGCTAAATTTTGTCTTAACTTGATCAACCACATGTGACTGTGAGTCAATCTTGACCCAGACTTAATCCTATTAGGCTGGTCAAATCTAAGCACTCTTGCCCACCTAACCAACCCTTGATTCAGTTTGATCAACCGCTAGACCTAATTTAGCTACCCACACCCGAACCCATGATTTATGAAAGTATCTTAGATCTAAAAATTCATAATTTTTAGACCTAATTAATTTTATAAACTTAATTCTTAATTAAGTTCAAGGGTTCAATAACAAAACATGTATCAAAAAATCCTAAGATTTCAAGATCTAGGGTTTTGCAGAAAAATAAGTTTTTGATTTTTGATTAAGGACAAATGCAGCACCCCTACACGCCATAAGAGCACCCCATCGAATGTAATGAGAGGGCTTTTAAATCCTTCTTACTCTTATGATCGGACGGCCAAGGGGAATGCCTTAATCAGAAATATAAACTATACTATAAAACTATTAGATCTAAAGCATAAAACTGTTACATAATTTAAGATCTAATCTATACATGCTTTGCATACATCTCATGTATCAAATTTAACATTTAAATTTATGTTTCAGATTTGTTTACATCTGATATAATATCTTAAAGTAAAATTTTAAATGATCTCATTATAAAAAATTTTAATTTAGATTACTCATGGCATAGATCTATATAACTAGTCTAAACATGTATTGTATATGTCATACATATGAAAATTTTAAATGCATCTCATGCTTTCAGATCTAATTATATCATATATAATATCTAAAATTTATCTAATCTAATCACATAATCTTCAGAAAATTAAATGAACATTTCATAAAGTTTTTGATCTAGACTATGAGATTAAACTAGAGATCTAATCTAGACATCTGCTGCCTATATCATATATATCAAAAATTTAAGTTAAATCTTATGTTTCAGATCTAATTACATCTAATGTAACATCTAAAATTTAAAAGATCAAATCATAAAAAATTAAATCAGATCTAATCTAAAATATATTTGAAAACTATCATGATTAGAATAGCAGATCTAGACAAGAGCATGCATTATTTATGTCAAACATATATATTTAAAATATGCAATTTTTAATTTCAGATCTGATTACATCTTATGTAATGTCTGAAAATTAAATAATCAGATCATAAAAAATAATTTTAGATCAATCTAAAGATAGATCTGGAAGCAACAACCTGGCTCTGATAGCAGTTGAAAAAAAAAAAAAGAATTTTCCTACCGCAGGATGCATCTGATCGAATCAAATTTGTAGCAGAATAATTTTTAAAAATTTTCTATAATCTAATCAAATCTGAGAGTTCTTAGATTTGATTAGATTTATCTAAAATTAAAAATAAAATAAAAATAAAAATAATGATAATAGTTATCACCAGATCGGATAAATCATTTACCCATTGTGACGATCTAACGACTGATCCGAGATTTTGATTGAGCCACACACACGTTCGGTCTCTACCGATATCCACTTAGATCAGATCTAGAAGTCTCCTCCTTCTGAATCTAATCTTCAAAGATCAGATCTGATGTCTTGTCATAGAACCTTCAAAACAAACTTCGAAGGCTGTGCATTCATCTTATGAACACCATCATCTCTCGTTGATCTTCGCGCCAACAGGACTTGATCTTTGCTTGTAGGTTTTGTCCAACTCTTAGGAATGGAGAAGAGGAAGAGGATCAGATGAGGAAGGTGTGGAGATGAATATTTTGATAGGGCTTCACTGTAGAGAAATCACGATGCACAATAGCTTGCGCAGGGCCCTATTTATAGACCTAGTCAAGAGTTCCTTTGCATATAACTTTGAACAGGTCAAAATTTAATAGCAGAAGGACTCCTCCATGATCTTCATGCTCCACACCATATTTTTACTATATTTTGTTGCACAAAACTCAGAAATATGGCATGGAATAAAGGATAAGGTGAGTAGATGGTGCAAACTCTTATCTCCTAGACATTTGAACCAAATTCAAATGCTTTGACCAATCAAATCAAATTTGAATGGGTGCCTTCTCTTATCCATCAGATGCACATGCCATAAAGGGGCGTGCACTCACAAACTCCACATAAATCCTATATGGATGTGGGCCCTTAGATAAATTCTTAGAGGCACACGCCATATCTCTTCTTTCCTACATACTGGGTCAACATTTGACCCTTGTCCTGTTCCAATCTTATGGGATTAAGATAAAATCCTTTCAAGTCCCATCCAATGGATTTATGTCAAGTCCTAATTAAGTTTGAACAAGTTATGACTCGGTCCAGTCAGATCAAGAATAATTCACATAGAATTTTCGGAAGAGGCTTGTCCAAATTTCATCCCATGATTTTGGGACAAGCCCTAATATGGCAAAGACAACTCTTGTCTTGTTCTCATCTTACAAGATTTAGGACAAGTCTTGATTAGGCCAGGACAAGATTCAGTCAGATCAAAACAAATCCCTATAGAGTTCTCAGATAAGCCTTGTCCAAGTAGTTTCATAAATTAGCAGGTCTTGTCTTATTTCCATCCGATGGATTAGGACAAGCCTAGATCAGGTTAGGACAAGACTTTTCTGATATGGACAAGTTTCAGTCAGACTAGGACAAATCTATATAAGGCTCCTGGGTGAGCCAAATTCAATTTGGCTTAGTCAAGACAATCCAGAAAGACTATAGAAGGAGAATGTTAGGCTCAATCGTGTGCTAGCACGATTTTCTTGAACCTAATTGGATCTAATCTAAATCAATCGAACTAGATTAGCTCAATTGATGACATCTAGATCCAAACCCTTGTTTGTGTAATCTAGTTAGGTTCAGTTTTGTATGGTAATGGGATATGTCATGATCTTCATCATCGACATCATTGAAATATCTTTCGATGGATCAGAACTCTTTCGATTCATCCAATTAGAATCGTCGATCATCAAGACAATTCTAATTGGTCCCAAAATCAACCAGTGACACCTAGCAGTATATGGTGGCAATCCATCAAAATTGAATAGCGAACCTCTCGGTGCAGCTACCTATGTGATTGGGTTTTTCTATCATGAGCTCCGATGGGATTAGGGTTAAGGTGAACTCATCAAACCAACACCCATCATATGAATGAGTCATTCGATTCGAGTTCAATGTGAAACCCTAATAGAAACTCTTTTTTATTATTTCACACTACCATAGCCATGGGTTTTAGGACTCAATCTTATGATCATCATAGGATTACGACTCCTCTATCGAGGTTGATAGATCACATCTTGGTGCGATCCAATTTCTATAATGAACATGCTATAGTCAACATACACCTCAGGGTTTTGAATGGCTAGGAGATCAAGTTATGGTGTAGTCAAACTATAGCATCCTCAAGGTGAACTGTCGATGCACCTCAGGTCAAAGAACCAAACACACGCTGTAGCATCAAGCTAGTCATCGACAAGAAGGTAGGCTTCCTTATGACTGCTCGAGGTGGTCATGCTCAGTGCCCTCGTTCTCTAATGAGTACCTGTACTCTCGCCCTGGTGTCTCCACACCTTTGACTCAAGACTCATCTACTCTAAAAAAATGATCGTACATCAATTTTTTGGATCTATCACCATTCTCATGATGATCCTATGATTGGAAGCAATTTATGAGTTAATTATGATAATATATGCCTTAAATTTTCAACTCTTGAGAATATGTGTTATTATGCCTATTAACTCAATAGATGTATCATAGATACTTTAATACACAATATGATAGAATAAATAACCCTTTAATTAATTTTAAGTTAAAATTATAAAAATATCCCTAGAAAGTATTTAGCAAGTGTCAGTCAATCTGGGTTCTAGGACACACATCTAATAATATTTTCTTAGGAAGATTTGATTTGGTCTCTTAGACAAAACTATTCAAAACATTTATGACTAACCTAATGGCATTGGTTAGCTTGAATCATTAGCCACCTCAAACTAGAATCGGGATGACTCAATCGATCAGGAAAGTGAGATCAGTGGGAGGAATATGCCATTAACTTATCGTGAATGCATTTAGGTCGAGTAGTTTCTAATTAAAATCCACTGGTCGTATTTGCCATACTTGCCTTAGACATTGACTTATCTGATCTGAACTAATCGGGTTAGCTTACAATCCAGACTTGAACCACGGAGCCAAATTAAATCTTAACTTAATCAACCATATGTGACTATAAGTCGACCTTGACCTAGACTTAATTATATTAGGCTGGTCAAATCGAAGCACTCTTGATCCCATCTAACCAACTCTTGATTCGGTTTGATCAATCGCTAGACCTAATTAAGCTACCCACACCCGAACCCATGATTTTTGAAGGTATCTTAGATCTAAAAATTTATAATTTTAGATCTAATTAATTTTATAAACTTAATTCTTAATTAAGTCCAAGTTTCAATAACAAAACATGCATAAAAATCTTAGAATTTCAGGATCTAGGATTTCGTAGAAAAGTAAGTTTTTGATTTCTGATTAAGGGCAACGCGCAGTATCCCTACATGTCATAAGAGCACCCCATCAAATGGAAAGAGAGGGCCTTTAAACCCTTCTTACTCTTATGATCGGACGGCCAAGGAGAATGCCTTAATCAAAAATATGAACTATACTACAAAACTATTAGATCTAAAGCATATAACTATTACATTATTTAAGATCTAATCTATATATGTTTTGCATACATCTCATATATCAAATTTAATATTTAAATTTATATTTCAGATCTGATAATATCTTATGGAATACCTAAAAATAAAATTTTAAATGATCTCATAATAAAAAAATTAATCTAGACTACTCATGGCATAGATCTATGAAACTAGTCTAGACATGCATTGCATGTCATACATATAAAATTTTTAAATGCATCTCATGCTTTCAGATCTAATTATATCACATCTAATATCTTAAATTTAACTAATCTAATTATATATCTTTAAAAAATTAAATAAATATTTCATTAAATTTTTGATCTAGACTATGAGATTAAACTAGAGATCTAGTCTAGACTTATGCTGCCTATATCATTATATATCAAAATTTTAAATTAGACTTTATGTTTCAGATCTGATTACATATAATATAACATCTTAAACTAAAATGATCAAATTATAAAAAATTAAATCAGATCTAATCTAAAATATATTTGAAAACTATCATGATATAGAATAACAGATCTAGACTAGAACATGCATTATCTATGTCAAACATATATATATATATATATATAACATGTAATATTTGATTTTAGATCTAATTACATCCTATGTAACATCTAAAAATTAAATAATCAGATTATAAAAAAAAATTTAAATGAATCTAAAGAGAGATCTGGAAGCAGCAACCTGGCTCTAATACTGGTTGAAGGATTAACCAAGTTTTTCCTACCATAGGATGGATCTGATCAGATCAGATTTACAATGCAATAATTTTAATTTCTTTTATGATCTAATTAGATATAAGAGTTTTCAGATCTGATTAGATTAATCTAAAATTTATAAATAAAATAAAAATAAAAATAATGATAATAGTTATCATCTGATCGGATAAACTGTTTACCCATTGTGATGATCTGACGACTGATCCGAGGTTCTGATTGAGCCATACACATGCCCAGTCTCTACCAGTATCCACTTGGATCAGATCTAGAAGTCTCATCCTTCTAGATCTAATCTCCAAAGATCATATCTGATGTCTTCCCATAGAGCCTTCAAGATGAAATCCAAAGGCTGCGCGTTCGTCTTACGAACATCATCGTCTCTCGCTGATCTTCACACCAATGGGACTTGATCTTTACTCATAGGTTTTGCCCAACTCTTATGGATGGAGAAGAGGGAGAGGATCAGATGAGGGAGGCATGGAGATGGTGATTTTGGTAGGGCTTCATCATAGAGAATTTTTTATACAAAATAGCTTGCACAGGGCTTTATTTATAGACCAAACCAAGAGTCCCTTGGCATGTGACTTTGAACAGGTCAAAGCCAATAAGTAGAAGGACTCTCCCATGATCTCCATGCCCCACACCCCATTTCTTTAGATTTTTGTTGCACAAAAATAAAGGGATATGGCATGGAACAATTTGGGATAAGATTAAGTTGGTGCACAACTCTTATCTCCCAAGAGTTTGAACTATTCAAACTTTTGACCCATTCAAACTTGATTTGAATGGGACACCTCCATACATATCCATTTGGGGCACACAGCCAAAGGGGGAGTGTGCCACTTATTCCTAACGTAAATTCTAGGGATGAACACCCAAAAGAAAAAATCAAGGGTGTGCCACTTATTTCTTTCCTGCAAACTGGGTCAACATTTGACCCTTGTCATGTTCCCATCTCATGGGATTTTGGACAAATATTTTTCAAGTCCCATCCAATGGAAATATGTCAAGTCCTAACCAAGTTAGAACAAGCCTTGATTAGGTCAGGACTAGGTTCAGTCAGATCAAGAAAAATCCATCTAAAATTTTTGAGAGAGGCTTGTCCAAATTTTATCTCATGATTTTAGGACATGCCCTAATCTAGCAAAGACAACCCTTGTTTTGCTCCCATCTTATAAGATTTAGGATTAGTTTTGATTAGGTTAGGATAAGGTCGAGTCAGATCAAGATAAATTCCTTTAGAGTTTTTGGATAAGCCTTGTCCAAATAGTTCCACAAATTAGCAGGTCTTGTCCTATTTCCATCTAATGGATTAGGACAAGCCTAGATCAGATTAGGATAAGACTTTTCTGATCTAAACAAGTTCTAATCAAACTAGGATAAATCCATACAAGGCTCCTAGGAAGCCAAATCTAGTTTAGCTCAGTCGAGACGATCCAGAAAGACTACAGAAGAAGAATGTTAGGCTCAATCAGGTGCTATCACGATTTTCTTGAACCTAATTGGATCTAATCCAAATAAATCAAACTGGGTTAGCTCAATTGATGACATCCAAACCCAAATCCTTATTTGTGTCATCCAGTTAGTTCAGTTTTGTATGATAATAGGACATGTCATGATCTCTATCATTGATATCATCAAAATATCTTTCAATGGACCATAACTCTTTCGATTCATCCAATTAGAATCGTCGATCATCAAGATAATTTTAATTGATCCCAAAATCCACCAGTGACACCTAGTAGTATATGGTGGCAACCTATTAAAATTGAATAGCGAACCCTCAATGTAGCTACCAGTGTAATTAGGTTTTTCTATCATGAGCACCAACGGGATTAGGGTTAAGGTAAACTCGTCAAACCCAACACTTGTCATATGAATGAATCATTCGATTCAAGTTTGATGTGAAATTCTAATAGAAACTCCTTTTCATTATTTCACACTACCATGGCCATAGGTTTTAGGGTTCGATCTTATGATCAACATAGGACTACTCTTCTACCGAGGTTGATAGATCCCATCTTGGTGTGATCTAATTCCTATAATGAACATGCTATAGCCAACATACACCTCAGGATTTCGAATGGCTAGGAGACTGAGTTATGGTGTAGTCAAACTATAACATCCTCAAGATGAACTACTGATACACCTCAGATCAAAGAACTAGACATACGTTGCAGCATCGAACTAGTCATCGACGAGAAGGTAGGCTTCCTTATGACTACTTAAGGTGGTCAAGCTTAGTACCCTCATTCTCTAACGAGTACCTATACTCTCGCTTTGATGTCTCCACACCATAGACTCCAGACTCATCTATCCTAAGAAAGTGATCATACATCGATCTTTCGAATCAATCACCATCCTCATGATAATCCTACGATTGGAAGCAATTTATTAGTTAATTATGATAACACATATCTTAAATTCTTAACTCTTGAGAATATATGTTATCATACCTATTAACAAAATGGATGTATCATAGATACTTTATACACAATACAATAGAATAAATAATTTTTTAATTAATTTTAAATCAAAATTATGAAATACCCCTAGAAAGTATTTAACAAGTGTCAGTCAATCTGACTTCTAGGGCACACATCTAACATTAACATGGGAATATCATTCCCAATAAGGAGGATGTCATCCAACTACAGTACGAGGAAGATAACAACGCTCCCACTGACCTTTTTGAAAATATAGGGCTCCTCCTCATTCTTGATGAATCTAAATGATTTGATTACATTATTGAAATGACCATTCCAGCTCGGAGATGCTTGCTTAAGTTCATAAATGGATATTTGCAGCTTGCATATTTTATGATCGTTATCACTGGGTGTGAAACCTAGTGGTTATTCCATATAGATATCTTTCTTAAGATATCCATTTAAGAATGCTATTTTTACGTCTATCTGCCATATTTCATAATCAAAATAGGCTGCAATAGCAAGCAATGTGCGGATGGTTTTAAGCATGGCTACTGATGAAAATGGTTTTTGATAGTCAATGCCTTCGTGCTGACTATACCCTTTCACTACGAGCCTTGCTTTGAATGTCTCTACATTCCCATCGGCACCTATCTTTCTCTTAAAGATTCATTTACATCCACTAGGTACTATAACTTCAGGTGGATCTACCAAGATCCAAACTTGGATGGAATGGATTCAGTCAATTTCTGACCTCATTGCCCCTAATCATTTCTTGGAGTCGATATTTGATATCACCTCATCATAAGTTTTGGGATCATCACTATGAACCCCATTTCCTATGAGAAATATTTTCTCTATGTCTTCTGATATAGTACTTAAGTATCTTTCAGGAGGATGGAAAATTCTACTTGATCTATGAGGTGGAGGTAGTATTTGGGTTGACTCAATCTGATTGGGTTCCATAGGTTCCTTAGCTCATTTCTTATCGGAGACCTTCTCCTCGAGTCTAATCAATTTTTCGATGCCACCATCTAGAATAAACTATTTCTCAAGAAAGATGGCATGTCGACTCACAATCGCATTATGATCTTTCGGAAGATAGAAATAATATCCTAATGACTCTTTAGGATATCCAATAAATCGAGCTCTAAAGGACCTAGGATTTAATTTGTCCGTCTGTTGTCTTTTGACATGGGTCGGACAATCCCAAATTCTGAGATGACTCAGACTTGGTTTCATACCAAGCCATATCTCATACGATGTGGTAGGAATGCTTTTAGAGGGAACTCTATTCAGTAAATATATAGCAGTCAACAGACTATATCTCTAAGAAAACTCAGGAAGGTTCGTGAAACTCATCATGGATCAGACCATATCTAATAGGATCTGGTTTTTTCATTCTAAAATTCCATTGAGTTGATGCATTCTAGGTGGAGTCTATTGAGAGACTATGCCATTATCCTTAATATAGTCTAGGAATTTCTGATTAAGGTATTCACCTCCTCGATCTGATCGAAGAATCTTAATAGATTTTTCTATTTATTTTTCTACTTCGAGTTTGAATTTCTTGAATTTTTCAAAAGCTTTAGACTTGTGTTGCATCAAATACACATACCGTACCAAGATAAATCATCAGTAAAGGTGATGAAGTAAATGTAATTGCCCCTATCTGGCACATCAAATAGGCCGCATACATCAGTATGTACTAGAAAAAGTAGATCTGTGACCCTTTTCCCATGTCCCACAAAAGAAAGCTTGGACATTTTGCCATAAAGGTATGATTCATAAATCGAATATGACTCGAAAGTCGACGAACTCAATAGCCCAGATTTTTTTCAATTTGTTAACTCTATCTTTAGCAGTATGACCTAACCAAAGGTGCTAAAGATACCTATCATTTAGACTATCCCTAGGTCATTTTAATCCTATGGCATTCACGTTTTGCTCAATATTGAAAACAAAAACATCAATATGTAACTGATAAAGATCATTTATAAGAAAACCACTTGCAATTTTATTTCTTTCATAAAGAATATTATAATAGTCTTTAAGAAAACTAATTACATAGCCTTCTTGTGCTAAAATATGAAATAAAAATCAAATTTCTGCTTGCTGCAAGCACATAAAAATAGTCCAAAAGTACTAAGTCTAATCTTGATGGTAATCGCAGAGGGTAGGTTCCTACGGCCATAGTAGCAACTCTTGCTTCATTTCCAACATGCAGGATCATCTCACCATCCCTCAACCTCCTGCTATCCTCAAGATCCTGCATAGAAGTGCACAAGTAAGTACTATAATCAGAGTCAAGCACCCAACTGGATGTAGAAGAAATCATAAGATTAGATTCTATAACGAGTATACCTCCAAAAGGACCTGCCTTCTTCTTGTTCTTTAGGCTAGCTAGGTAAAGAGGGCAGTTCCACTTTCAATGGCTGTCAGTGTCATAATGAAAATATTTTTCTTTGTCAGTGGCCTTCTTCTTTAGCTCTGCCTTCTTCTTCTTCCCACCATCCATCTTTTACTTCTTCATGGATTTCTTCTTCTTCCTAAAAGATTCTCTTGGAAGAAGTCTGCTCCACAGTAAGTACTGAGTCTTTAGAACCATTTATAGAAAGCTCAGCAGTAATCAGCAAGTTCATGAGCTCAGCCAAGGTTTCTGAAGTTTATGCATGTGGTAGTTCATGATGAACTATCCATACGCGGTCAAGGACTACAGAATTATGTCAGTCTACAGATCCTAATCTAACTTAATATCGAGCTTCTCAAGCTCTTCTAAGTCCTTAATCATCATTAGATGATGATTTTGGACTAACTGTCCATCACGCATTTGAGCCTTAAATAGTCTTTTAGTGACTTGATATTTGGCTGCACGAGTCTGCTCACCAAACAACTCTTGCAGGTGAGCCAATATTTGGCGGCTAGTCTCAATGTCTTCATGTTGGTGTTGGAGCTCATCAGACATCGAGCCTAGCATGTAATACCTCACTTTGTTATCTTCATCCATCCACTTCTCGAGAGATGCTCTTTAATCAGCAAATGGACAGGCAGGTAAGGTGAGAGGATCCTATTTTAACACATGAGTCAACTTCTCAGAATCTAAAATAATTTTGAAGTTTCGAAGACAATCCTTGTAGTTGGATCCAGTCAATCTATGGATATCCAGGATACGAGCTAGTGGATTGGATGTCGATATTTTTCTATAAAAAGTCAAAGTTTCTAGTTAGATTTTATAATTAGACTTAACCAATTTATTTAGAAATTTTATTTTTAAATAAATTAGGCTCTCACTATTTACTCAGATCCCTACACTCTCTTGGTAGAGATGCAAAAATATTCGTGATATTGATTTTTAATGGATGGTGCGGTCCCACCAATTGACTCAGCACCTCACCTAATAGTTATTGGTGATGGGTCAATCGATGAGCAGACAACTCTTGTCCAATGATTCTCTAATCATGGTGCACTCAAACTTGATCTCTAATTCATGAATCTCACCATGTCTAAAATATTGATCCACTCCTTAATTAAATCAGATCCACCATTTGCATGAATTGGATTTCTGATTGGATCCCTCACCACATCCAAAATTTGAGCCCAACCCATCCTCCAACCCATAGCATCTAATGCCTAATAGACATGGTTGCATCTTTCTGGTGCAACTGAACCACTGTATCCAATCGAGAATAATCAACCATGGAAAAGGCCCGCACATCTACATTGGTGGAAAACCTTAGACTTAATATTTTCTTAGGAAGATTTAATTTAAGTCTCTTTAAACTTGACTTGACTTAGTCATAACAATTATGACTAACCTAGTGGCATGGGTTGGCTCAAATTGTTAGCCACCTCAAATCAAAACTAGATCGACATAAATTGCTAGGTAAGCAAGATCAGTGGAAGGGATATGCCATTAACTTGACAAGAATGCATGCTGATCGAGTAGCTCCCAATTAAAAATCAATCGATCATATTTGTCAAACTTACCTTAGACACCAAATTATCGAATCAGAACCAATTGGGTTAGCCTATAATCTAGGCTCGAACTACGGAGTCAAATTAGTTCTTAACTTGATTGAGTCATATTTCAATGTGATTCGACCTTGATCCAGACTTAATCCTATTAGGCTGGTCAAGATCTAAGCTTTCTTTGATCCTACCTAATCAACTCTTGATTTGGTTTGATCAATCGCTAGACCTAATTGAGCTACCCAAGTCCAAATTCAATTTTATGAATATGTCTTAGATCTAAAAATTTATAATTTTTAGACCTAATTAATTTATAATCTTAATTCATAATTAAGTTTTGGATTCATGAATAAAATATGTAACAAAAATCCTAGGATTTCAGGATCTATGATTTTGCTGAAAAATAAGTTCTAATTTCTGATTAAGGACGAACGTGTAGCATCGCTATACGTCATAAGAATATCCCATCGAATGAGAGGAGAGGACCTTTAAGCCCTACTTTGTTCTTATGATCGGATGGCCAAGGAGAATGCCTTAATCAGAAATATAATTTTCTACTACAAAACTAGTCAGATCATATATCATATATAAAAAGATCTAACTAATACATGTCTTACATATATCTCATGTATCATAACTAAATCAATATGCATACTTTTAGATCTTAAATATCATATATTAAATTTAAAAAATAAAATTTTAAATTTGATCATATCAAATATAAAACTATTTTAGACATCTCATAGAACTATTCAATGATAGTCTAAGCATGCATCTTCCATATCTCATATGAATAAATCAAAAATTAAAAACTTTATTTTTTATTTTAGATCTGATTATAATAATTATAATATTAAAAAAATAAAAATTAAATAGATCTAAAATAATATATAATCAAATTAAATATGTGATCATACTAGACTACACATAGAACTATTCTATACCTAGTCTAGTCATGAATCTCATACATATTAGATCCAAATGATTTAATATTTTAATTTTTTGATTTAAGATCTAATCACATCTAATATGACATTTGAAACCTTTTAATATTAAATCATAAATAAAAATAAAATCAGATCTAAGGTAGATTTGAAGAACTGCTAACGCAGCTCTAATATTAGTTGAAAGAAAAAATCTTATTTCCTGGCATAGGATCGTTCAGATCTAATTAGATCTGAAAAAATATTTTAAAAAAAAATTTCTAAGATCATAATTAAATCTGAGACATCTCCGATCTAATCCTTTATGATCTGATATTAAGAATAAAGTAAAATTAAATCTAATTTAATTTTATACTTTTTTTTGGGTAATCAGATTATCCTGTGATGATTCTGATTTGTCTTGAGATTCTGAAAAGAGCCACGCAAGTGCCTGGCCTCTATCGGTATCTGCTCGAGTAGGATTTGAAGGTTTTCTCCTTATAAATCTACTCTTCAAAAATCAGATTTGGATGTGATCTTGAAGTTCTTCAAAACTCCTTTTGAAGAGGCAGTGGTCGTCTCTTTCAACAATGCTATCTTCTTCCTATCTGGGCGCCTTTCTTCCTTGGATTGCACTTCAACCCATGCCCAACTCCTTTAGGCATGGAGAGGAGAGAGAGAGGATTAGAAGGTGGCATGGAATATAGGTGGGCAGCCTTGTGGTGTGGTGAAAGGGAGAAGCATACAAAACCTAGGCACAGATAGGGTTTAAATAGACCCTACTACGTCATGCAGTGCCACATCATCCCGACCAATCAAAGGCCTTCATTCAATCAGATCTAAATCTGATTGATGGGATGATGCCATCTGATCCAATCAGATGAGAGCCCATCTAAAATCCACATAGGTAGTGCCTAAACTAGATAAACCCAAACTCTTTGGTGCCTAAGTGTTTTAAACCTATCAAAACACCCTGGAGTCCCATCTGTATGGGACAGCATCTCTTATCCACATGGGGCACACGCCTAGGGTGGCATGCACCCTCTCTTTTGCATCTTTTAGCAGGAGGACAAGAGTCCTAGATGCTCTCCTATAGGTGCATGACACATGGCCTAATGTTCAGGTGTCCAGTGTCAACAGTTGACCAATGTTCAAAAACAGGAATTAGCAGGTGACAGAAATTAGCAAATGTTATCTTAAATTCATCTAATAAATTAAGACAATCCTTTTTTGATATGGACAAGCTCCAGTCAGACTAAGATAAGATTTTTGAGTGAGTCCAAATAAATTTGGCTCAGTCAAGATGAACCTAAATGATTACAAAAGAAGAATTTCAGGCTCAATTGTGTGCTAGCACGATTTTCTTGAACCTAATCAGATTTAATCCAAATTAATTAAACTAGGTTAGTCTAATCAATGACATCTAGATCTAAACTCTTATTTGTATGATCCAATTAAGTTTAGTTTGATATGGTAATGAGATATGTCGCAATCTCTATCATCGACATTATCGAAACACCTTTCGATGGACCAGAACTTTTTTGATTCATACAATTAGAATGATCGATCATCTTAATCATTCTAATTATCCTCAAAATCCATCAGTGACACCTAGCAGTATATGGTGGCAACCCATTAGAATTGAAAGCGAACCTCTCGGTGCAGCTACCTATGTGATTGGATTCTTCTATCTTGAGCCCCAACTGGATTAGGGTTAAGGTAAACTCATCAAACCCAATATCAATCATATGAATTAATCATTCAATTCGAGTCCAATATGAAATCCTAATAGAAACTCTTTCTATCATCTTCACTCTACCATGGCCATGGACTTATGGACTCAATCTCATGATTATAATAGGACTACTCCTCATCTATCGAGGTGGTCACGCTCAGTGCCCTCGTTCTCTAACGAGTACCTGTACTCTCGCTCCGATGTCTCCACACCGTAGACTCAAGACACATCTATCCTAAGAATGCGATCATACACCAACCTTTCAGATTGATCAACATCATCGTGATGATCCTACGATTGAAAGCAGTTTATGAGTTAATTATGAAAATTTATGTCTTAAATTTTCAACTCTTGAAAATATGAATTGTCATTATCATTAACTCATAGGATGTATCACAAACACTTTTAAATATGCACTATAATAAAAAATAATTTTTTTATTAACTTATAGTCAAAATTTTAAAATTTTTCTTAGAAATGTATTATAAGTGACAGCCAATCTAGCTTCTAGGGCATACATCTAACACCTCCTTTGTCAAGTCTAAATAGTCCTAAGGACTTCATCATAGATGAGTTCATTACAAGAAGATGCACAAAGTGATGAAATTATTAAAAAAATATTTTTATTTATTTATAATTTAAATATAATTTACATTCAGCTCAATCATCTACAATCTAGATGATTTGCTTTAGGTTATCATTCCCACCACGTTTAGCCCAAGCACTCTATTCCATCCTTCTCTAGTCATCGATGTCACCTCCATTCACCTTCCATTTTTCTGACTATCCCTTCAAAATCTCCAACCAGCTTAGGTTAGTCTCCTAACCTTCTTTCTGCATTTTTCTACTTTTCTTTCATTTTTTGGCCCTTTAGTTTCTCAAAAGAGCTTGTTGTTCTTCCTCTGGTTTTTCAAAAATCTTGCAGCCCATTTCTTTCAATTTTTAATGAGTTTTTTTTATTTTGTTTGATCTAAAAATATCTTCTAAAGTATCCTGGTCTTTCGGTTCTAGGAGTTCGTCTAACCTGAACTCTTCAAATTTCGATCCTAGGGAGACAGTTGAACTCATAGAAGTACCTCGTCCAACCTTCGTTCCTGAAACCATCCCTTGTTTCCTTTCTCTTGAAGACCTTTTCTTGATTAGAATCCAGTACGGGGTCTCTTCAGAATACGAACTGGAGCTCCCCATGTCGAGCGGTTGAGCTAGCACCCCTCCCTCAGATCGCTTCTATTTATATTGTAAAGCTCTTCGTGCCGGATTGAGACTTTCTCTTCCTTCCTTCACAATTGCACTCTTTCATTTCTTAGACATATCACTTGCATCAGTAGTCCTAAACTTCTTTAGGTTCATCGTAGGATTTCTAGCTCTCTATCTCTCGATCGAAGTTCATCTCACAATCTCCATATTCCATACCTTTTTTATCTTCAAGAGACATCCTTCTACCAAGGACCGGTGGTACCTATCCTCCTAGTTTGGCAAGAAGGAATTTCTCGAAGGTATCCCTTCCTCGATCCATAACTGGAAGGAAAAATTTTTCTTTGCTTCTTGCCCATCCTTAGAGTTAGGATTTCCTTCCTAGGGCTAGTTGAGAGATTCGGTCCATTGAGCTCCTAGACTAAAAAGAGATGACCATGACTCAACCAATAAATTAAGGAACTACCGAGCTCCTCCACTGTCTAAGTTACTAGATGATCAAATCTTATTTAATCTCGGCTAAAGTTCCTTCAACCCGACAGGTATACATCCACATCTTATTTGCCATTCTTTTGTCTTTTTGTTTGATTTTGATTTTTTTACTGTTGTAGAGATGACTTTGGAAGAACTGGAGTGACTATCCAAGAAACTTTAGGCCCACAAAAGAAAGGGCAGTGCGCCTGTTGAGACATCTAAGAGGGTGAAGATTGGTGCTTTAAACTTGGCTGCTCCAGCCCAAACTGCTACTTCCCCTAAGACTATAGTGCCTCCGACAACCTTGAGTCCACCTGTCGAGGTTTTAGTCCCTGCACCCCCCATCCAAAAGGAAAAAGGAGGTAGGGAAGAAGAGGCAAAAGATGCTTGCCAAGAGGGGTCAGTCTCAACACAACTCCGAGGAGTCTAGTAGTGACAGCATTGACTGGGATAATGCTTTCTTTGATGATTGGAAAGTCATCAAATCTCTAATTGACTGATGCACTTTGCCGAACATCATGGATAGGATCGTCCACACCGACCTCAAGTAGCAAATGAAGGATTCCCTTGGAGCTTTCCTTGAGGTACCTATCTTACCTTCTTTTTAAGCTTATCCATGTGTTCTTCTTATAGCATAACTGACTTCTTCGCTTTATAGGTGGGTCACCAATTGATCCATTGTATATACATTCGAACCACTCTTGGTCACATTTCTTTTTATCAAGAAATAGAAGAAGCCATACAGGGGTTTTGTCGGGCCTATTCATATGCTATCTAAACTAATAAATTAGATTAGGTGATGCTCGTGTTAGATATGAGTGCCCTAGAAGCCAGAATTGGCTGACACTTGTAATACACTTCTAAGAGCAAAATTATAATTTGAACTATAAATAATAAAATAGATTATTTTCTATCACATAAGTGTATTTAGTGTCAGTGATACATCCTTTGAGTTAATGGTAATGATAATTCTTATTTTCAAGAGTTGAAAATTTAAGATAAGAATTTTCATTATTAACTCATAAAATACTCCTGACCGTAGGATCATCATGAGGATGATGATTGATCCGGAAGTTAGTGTACAATCGCTTCTTTATAGTAGATGAGTCTTAAGTCTATGGTGTGGAGACATCGGAGCGAGAGTATAGGTACTCGTTAGAGAACGAGGGCACTGAGTCTGACCACCTCGAGTAGTCATAAGAAAGTCTACCTTTTCATCGATGACTGACTCGATGCTATAGTGGTGTGTCTAATTCTTTGATCTAAGGTGCATCAGCAGTTCACCTTGAGGGTGTTATAGTTTGACTACACCATGACTCGATCTCCTAGCCATTCGGAATCCTGAGGTGTATGTTGGCTATAGCATGTTCATTGTAGGAATTAGATTGCACTAAGATGGAATCTATCTACCTCGATGGATGAGGAGCAGCCTTATGATGATCATGAGAATCAAGTCCATAAGCCCATGGCCATGGCAGAGAGTGTGAAATACTAAAAAGAGTTTCTATTAAGATTTTCACATCGAACTTGAATCAAATGATTAAATCATATGATAGAAATTAGGATTTGATGAGTTCACCTTAATCCTAATCTGATTGGGGCTCAAGATAGAAGAACTTAATCACACAAGTAGCTGTACCGAGAAGTTCATTTTTAGTTTTGATGGATTGCCACCATATGCTGCTAAGTATCACTGGTGGATTTTGGGAGCAACTAGAATGATTTAGATGATCGATCATTTTAATTTGTCTAAATCAGAAGAGTTCTGATCCATCGAAAGGAGTTTCGATGATGGAGATGATGGAGATTATGACATATCTCATTACCATATAGAACTGAATCTAACTAGATCATACAAATAAGGGTTTGGATCTGGATATCATCAATTGGACTAATCCAGTTCAATTGATTTGAATAAGATTCAATTAGGTTCAAGAAAATCATGCTAGCACACGATTGAGCCTAACGTTTTTCTTTTTCTATCTTAAAAGTTATCTCGATTGAGCCAAATGAGTTTGTGCTCACTCATGTACCTTTACCTAGTCTGGCTGGAGCTTGTCCAAGTCAGAAAAGAATTATCTTAATTTATGAGATAAATTTGAGACAACACCTGCCATTTTTCATCACCTGCTAATTCTTGTACTTTGACTTGGTCAAACATTGACCTTTGACCCTTGGACATCTGCGCATGTGTCATGCACTTATTGGAGAGTAGATAGGGGCTTGTCCCCTCTTTAAAAATTAGAAAGAAGGGGGGCGTGCGCCCATGGATAGGGATGCTGGAGTCCCATACGGATGGAACTCCAGGTTGCTTCTTGGTTTCTACTTAGGTGGCACTTGGGTATCTACTTTGACCAATCTTAGGTTCCATCTAAGAATGAACCTATGGGTCTCTCATCTGATTAGATCAGATGATGTCATCCCACCAATCAAATTTAGATCTAATTGCATGAAGCAACGTGATTGACCGGAGTGATGTAGCACTGCATGGCGCAGTAGAGTCTATAAAAAGACCCTATATGCACCCACTTTTGTGAACTCCTCTTTCAAGCTGTGCCCCAAGGCTGCCCCTCTCCCTTTTCCATGCCACCATCTGGCCCTCTCCCTCCTCTCCACACCCAAGAAAGTTGGGTCCTTCAGATTAGTGCGAGTCAGGCAAGGAAAGGCTGACGAAAAAGAAAGAAGGCAGCACTGCTGCAGAGACGACAGGTGATCTTCAAAAGAAGTTTTGAAGATCCTCCAAATCAGATCCAGATCTAATTTTTGAAGAAAAGAAGGAGAAGAAGAAGATCTTCAGATCTAACCTGAGTGGATATCGGTAGAGGCCAGGTGCTTGCGTGGCTAGATCCAAAACCTCAGAGCTTCCGCAGGATCATCAATGGGTAATCAAATTACCCAAGATCAAGATAAAAATTAATTTAGAATTAATTTATTTTTATTTTTTTAATTATAAATTTATAAATTAGATCTAAAAAAGTATCAGATCTGATCTAGATTTGAGAGAAAATTTTTGAAATATGCCTCTCAATCCAATCAGATCTGAACGACCCTGACCCAGGAAATCAGGATTTTCCTTCAATTAGTATCAGAGCTAGGTTCTTATTAAATTAGATCTAATTTAATCTAATTAATTAGTTATTTTAGATATCACATGAGATGTGATTAGATCTAAAATTAGAAAATTAAGAAATTAAAATAAATTAATTTAGATCTAATATGTATGAGATACATAACTAGACTAGGAATAGAATTGTTCTATGTGTAGTCCAGTTTGATCATAATTTTTTATTTGACTAAAAGTAATTTTTAGATCTATTTATTTTTTACTTTCTGATATTATAAATATTATAATGAGATCTAAAAATAGAAAATAAAATAAAATTAATTATTCATATGAGATATGATAATTGCATGTTTAGACTAGTTGTAGAATAGTTCTGCAAATAGGTCTAGATTAATTTTTATTTGATATGATCAAATTTAAATTTAATTTTTTAGATGATTATGAGATAATTTAGATTTGAAAAGCATGCATGCATGATATATGTGATATATACAAAACATGTTTTAATTAGATCTAATTTTTATATGAGATATATGCTTAGATCTAATTAATTTTTGTAGATTAGTTATTTTTCTGATTAAGGCATTCCCCTTGGCCGTCCGATCATAAGAATAAAGTAGGGCTTAAAGACCCTCTCCTCCCATTCGATGGGGTGTTCTTATGATGTGTAGGGGTGCTGCGCGTTCGTTCTTAATCAAAAATTGAAAACTTTCTTTCTGCAAAATCCTAGATCCTGAAACCCTAGGATCTTTTTACATGTTTTGTTTATGAACCCTAAC
>QRFJ01003186.1:32446-51391 GCA_006176705.1 Cocos nucifera | reverse complement strand
TACTCAACCTGAATGCATTCTTGTACGAGTTAATGGCATATTCCTTCCACCGATCTCACTTATCTGGCCATATCTGTTGACACAGTTCTGATCTGAGGTGGTCAATAATCCGAGCTAACCCATGCCACTAGGTTAGTCATAATTGTTATGACTAAGCCAAGTCTAGTTTAATGAGACCTGAATCAATTCTCCCTAAGAAAAGATTAAGTCTGAGGTCTTCCACCATTGTAGATGTGTGGGCCCTTCCGGGTTGATTGTTCTCGGCTGGATACAGTGGCTCAGTTGCACCGAAAAGACGCAACCATGTCTATTAGGCATTGGATGCTATGGGCTGGAGGATGAGTTGGGCTCAATATTCCGGATACGGTGAGAGACTCAATTAGGAACCCAGTCTATGCAAATGGTGGGTCTGACTTAACTAAGGAGTGGATCAATATTCGGATACGGTGAGATTCATGAATTAGAGACCAAGTTTGGGTGCACCATGATTAGAGAATCATTGAACAAGAGTTGTTCACTCATTGGCTAACCCATCACCAATAATGTTAGGTGAGGTGATGAGTCAGTTGGTGAGACCGCACCACCCACTAGAAATCATTAATCGTGGAGATTTTTGCATCTCTACAGAGGGAGTGTAGGGATCCGAGAAAATAGTGGGAGCTAATTTGTTTAAAAATAAAATCCCTAAATAAATTGGTCAAGTCAAAATTACAATATCTAACTAGAATCTTTGACTCTCTACAGGAAAATGTCTGCGTCCAACCCATTAGCACGTATCCTTGGACACACATAGACTGACCGGAACCCAATTATAAAGATTGGCTCAGGAACTACAAAATCATTTTGGATTCGAGAAGTTAACCCATGTATTGGACCAGGACCCTCCCACCTTACCAGCCCGTCCATCCACTGAATAGAGAGCGTCTCTGGAAAAATGGATAGACGAAGATAATAAGGCCAGATATTACATGTTGGGCTCGATGTCTGATGAGCTCCAGCGCCAACATGAAGATATCGGGACTGCTCGCCAAATGTTGGCTCACCTGCAGGAGATGTTTGGTGAACAGAGTCGCGCAGCCAAATATCAAGTCACGAAATGACTTTTTTAAGGCTAAGATGCGTGATGGGCAGTCAGTCCAAGATCACTGTCTGATGATGATCAAGGACATGGAAGAGCTTGAGAAGCTCGGTGTGAAGTTGGACTTGGATCTGCAGAATGATATTATTCTGCAATCCTTGACTGATGCATATGGGCAATTCATCATGAATTACCACATGCATAAACTTCAAAATTCCTTGGCCGAATTAATGAATATGCTGGTTACCGCTGAGCTTTCTATGAAAGGTTCTAAAGGCTCAGTTCTTGCTATGGAACGGACTTCTTCCAAAAGAAAGTTCTTATGGAAAGAAAAAGAAGTCTGTGAAAAAGCAGAAGGTGGAAGGAACAAAGAAGAAGAAGGCAGAAGCCGAAAGATGAAAGGCCGATGGCAAAGGAAAGTATTTCCATTGCAACAGCGATGGCCATTGAAAGCGAAACTGCCCTACTTACCTGGCCACCCTGAAGAACAAGAAGGAAGGTCCTTCTGGAGGTATGCTCGTTATTGAGTCTAACCTTACGGTTTCTTCTGCATCCAGTTGGGTGCTTGACTCTGGTTCTAGTGCTCATCTGTGCACTTCCATGCAGGATCTTGAGGATAGCAGGAGGCTGAGGGATGGAGACATGATCCTACGCATCGGTAATGGAGCAAGAGTTGCTGCAGTAGCCGTGGGAACATACCCTCTTCGATTACCATCTGGTTTAGACTTAGTTTTGAAAGACTGTTATTATGTGCCTGCAGCTAGCAGGAATTTGATTTCGTTTCATGCTTAGCACAAGAAGGCTATGTGATTACCTTCTTTAAGGACCATTGTAACATTCTTTATGAAAGAAATAAAATTGCAAATGGTTTCCTTATTAATGGTCTTTATCAGCTACATATTGATGTACCTGTTCTAACTATCGAGCAAAACGTGAATGCCAAACGACCTAAGGATAGTCCAAACGATAGATATCTATGGCACCTGAGATTAGGTCATATAGCAGAAGATAGGATCAACAAATTGGAGAAAAATGGGCTATTGAGTCTGACTGAGTTATAAATGATTGTTCAGCAATGCAACTTTTTTGGCTGGGAAACGCTCTGCCTACTCATTGTCCCATTGTGTGTAGACATGACTAACCCAACCAAAAGATGACTCAGACTTGGTTTCTTACCGTGCCATATCTCATACGGTGTGGTAGGAACGGTTTTAGAGGGAACCCTATTCAGTAGATAGAATTGAAGTTAATAATGAGTGTCCCCAAAGAAAATCAGGGAGGTCTGTGAAGCTCATCATGGATCGAACCATATCCAATAGAGTCCGATTTCTCCATTCTGAAACCCCGTTGAGTTGAGGTGTTCCTGGTGGAGTCCATTGAGAGACTATGCCATTTTTCCTTAAGATAGTCTAGGAATTCCCGGCTAAGGTATTCACCTCCTCGATCTGATCGAAGAACCTTAATGGGTTTTTCCAGTTTGTTTTTCTACTTCATGTCTGAATTCTTTGAACTTTTCAAAAGCTTCAGACTTGTGTCTCATAAGATACACATACCCATACCTAGACAGATCATCGGTAAAGGTAATGAAGTAGACAAAATTGCCTCTAGCCGGCACATCAAATGGGCCGCACACATCAGTATGTACTAGGGCAAGGAGATCTGTGGCCCTCTCCCCATGTCCAACAAAAGGGAGTTTGGTCATTTTGCCTTGAAGACAAGATTCACAAGTTGGATATGACTCGAAAGTCAATGGACTCAATAGTCCATTTTTCTCCAATTTGTTGATCCTATCTTCTGCTATATGACCTAATCTCAGGTGCCATAGATATCTGTCGTTTGGACTATCCCTAGGTCGTTTGGCATTCACGTTTTGCTCGATAGTTAGAATAGGTACATCAATATGTAGCTGATAAAGACCATTAATAAGGAAACCATTTGCAATTTTATTTCTTTCATAAAGAATGTTACAATGGTCCTTAAAGAAGGTGATCACATAACCTTCTTGTGCTAAGCATGAAACGAAATCAAATTCCTGCTAGCTGCAGGCACATAATAACAGTCTTTCAAAACTAAGTCTAAACCAGATGGTAATCGAAGAGGGTATGTTCCCACGGCTACTGCAGCAACTCTTGCTCCATTACCGATGCGTAGGATCATGTCTCCATCCCTCAGCCTCCTGCTATCCTCAAGACCCTGCATAGAAGTGCACAGATGAGCACTAGAACCAGAGTCAAGCACCCAACTGGATGCAGAAGAAACCGTAAGGTTAGACTCAATAACGAGCATACCTCCAGAAGGACCTTCCTTCTTGTTCTTCAGGGTGGCCAGGTAAGTAGGGCAGTTCCGCTTCCAATGGCCGTCGCTGTTGCAATGGAAACACTTTCCTTTGACATCGGCCTTTTCTTCGGCTTCTGCCTTCTTCTTCTTTGATCCTTCCACCTTTTGCTTTTTCACAGACTTCTTTTTTTTTTCCATAAGACTTTCTTTTGGAAGAAGTCCGTTCCATAGCAAGAACTGAGCCTTTAGAACCTTTCATAGAAAGCTCAGCGGTAACCAGCATATTCATTAACTTCGGCCAAGGAATTTTGAAGTTTATGCATGTGGTAATTCATGATGAATTGCCCATATGCATCAGTCAAGGATTGCAGAATAATATCATTCTGCAGATCCAAGTCCAACTTCACACCGAGCTTCTCAAGCTCTTCCATGTCCTTGATCATTGTCAGACAGTGATCTTGGACTGACTGCCCATCACGCATCTTAGCCTTAAAAAGTCATTTCGTGACTTGATATTTGGCTGCGCGACTCTGTTCACCAAACATCTCCTGCAGGTGAGCCAACATTTGGCGAGCAGTCTCGATATCTTCATGTTGGCGCTGGAGCTCATCAGACATCGAGCCCAACATGTAATATCTGGCCTTATTATCTTCGTCAATCCATTTTTCCAGAGACGCTCTCTGTTCAGTGGATGGACGAGCTGGTAAGGTGGGAGGGTCCTGGTCCAAAACATGGGTTAACTTCTCTGAACCCAAAACAATTTTGTAGTTCCTGAGCCAATCTTTATAATTGGGTCCAGTCAGTCTATGTGTGTCCAGGATACGTGCCAATGGGTTGGACGCAGACATTTTCCTGTAGAGAGTCAAAGATTCTAGTTAGATACTGTAATTTTGACTTGACCAATTTATTTAGGGAATTTTATTTTTAAACAAATTAGCTCCCACTATTTTCTCGGATCCCTACACTCCCTCTGTAGAGATGCGAAAATCTCCACGATTAATGATTTCTAGTGGGTGGTGCGGTCTCACCAACTGACTCATCACCTCACCTAACAGTTATTGGTGATGGGTTAGCCAATGAGTGAACAACTCTTGTTCAATGATTCTCTAATCATGGTGCACCCAAACTTGGTCTCTAATTCATGAATCTCACCGTATCCGGAATATTGATCCACTCCTTAGTTAAGTCAGACCCACCATTTGCATAGACTGGGTTTCCTAATTGAGTCTCTCACCGTATCCGGAATATTGAGCCCAACTCATCCTCCAGCCCATAGCATCCAATGCCTAATAGACATGGTTGCGTCTTCCCGGTGCAACTGAGCCACTGTATCCAGCCGAGAACAATCAACCCCGGGAAGGGCCCGCACATCTACAATGGTGGAAGACCTCAGACTTAATCTTTTCTTAGGGAGAATTGATTCAGGTCTCATTAAACTAGACTTGGCTTAGTCATAACAATTATGACTAACCTAGTGGCATGGGTTAGCTCGGATTATTGACCACCTCAGATCAGAACTGTGTCAACAGATATGGCCAGGTAAGTGAGATCCGGTGGAAGGAATATGCCATTAACTCGTACAAGAACGCATTCAGGTCGAGTAGCTTCCAATTAAAAACCAGTCGGTCGTATGTGCCAAACTTACCTTAGACACCAAATTGTTGAGTCAGAACCAATTGGGTTAGCCTACAATCCAGACTCTAACCTCTGAGCCTAATTAGGTCTTGCTTGATCGTGACTCGATCTTGACCCAGACTTAATCCTATTAGGCTGGTCAATTTAAGCATTGTTGATCCCATCTAACCAACTCTTGATTCGGTTTTGATCAACCGCTTAGACCTAATTGAGCTACCCAAGCCCGAACCCAGTATTATGAATATGTCTTAGATCTGAAAATTCTCAATTTTAGACCTAATTAATATTTCCATAAACTTAATTCTTAATTAAGTAGGGTTCATAAACAAAATATGCACAATAAATCCTAGGGTTTCAGGATCTAGGGTTTTGCAGAAAGTAAGTTTTGGGTTTCTGATTAAGGACGAACACGCAGCACCCCTACACATCATAAGAACACCCCATCGAATGGGAAGAGAGGGCCTTTAAACCCTTCTTCGTTCTTATGACCGGACGGCCAAGAGGAACGCCTTAATCAGGAACATGTAATACTACAAAACAGTTTTAGATCTATATCATATATCTCATATACAAATTAGATCTAATCATGGCATATTTTGCATACATCTCATGTATCGAATCATGCATATTTTCAGATCTAAATTATCTCATAATAATCTAAAAAATTAGATTTAAATTGATCTAATCAAAATAAATTCTAATCTAGATAATTATGTAGAACTATTCTACAACTAGTCTAGACATGCATCAATCATATCTCATATGATATTTAAAATTAAATAATTTTTATTTGCTATTTTTTATATGTTATTATAACACTTATAATATCAAAAAATAGTAAATAAAAAGATCTAAAATATGATTTAATCAGATTAAATTAAAAACATGCAAGACTATTCTATAGAACTATTCTATTTTAGAACTAGTCATGCATATTTTTCTAATCTTAGATCCAAATCATTTAATTTTAATTTTTTCTGATTTTAGATCTGATCACATCTCATGTGACATCTGAAATCACTTATTTTCTAATTAAAATAAATTTAAAATCAGATCTAAATACTTTTAGAACCTTGGCTCTGATATCAATTGAAGGAAAATCCTGATTTTTTGGACCAGGTTCGTTCAGATCTGATCGGATCAAGAGATATATTTCAAAAAAAATTTTCTTTGATCCTAATCAGATCTTGGATATTTTAGATCTGATTCTTATTATTTTAATAAATAAAATAAAATCTAAATTAAATTTAAATTTAATTTACCTTGATTTGGGTAATCCTATTACCCTGTTGATGATCCTGATTTGCAGCGGAAGGTTCTGGATCTAGCCACGCAAGCGCCTGGCCTCTACCGGTATCCACTCAGGCTTGGATCTAGGAGATCCTCTTCTTCTCTATCACATCCTCCAAAAATCAGATCTGGATCTGATCTGGAGGATCTTCAAAACTCTTTTGAAGATCAGCAGTCGTCCTTTGCAGCAGCGCAGCCTTCTTGCTTTTGAGTCGCCTTTCTCTTGATCTGGAATCGCACCAACCAAGTCCAAAACCACTTTTGGACGTGGAGAGGAGAGGAGAGGGAGAAGAGGATTTGGCATGGAGGAGGAGAGGGAGAGGCAGCCTTGGGGCATGGGAATTTTCAATTCCTTTTCCAATATGATTTGAGTTGGGCGCAGGGTCTTATTTATAGACTATCTGTGATCCAACTCCTCTTCTTCCCAACCAATCACAACCCTTTGTGAAATCAGATCTAAATCTGATTGGTGGAATAGAGTCCCCTGGATTCCTCCTTAGAGGGCACCTAAGACCAGTCAAACTTGGTTCTTAGAAAGAACTCTAATTGGAATCCAAAAGGGAGATGGAGTCCTGTCCAACAAGGACTCCTAGGCGCCTCCAACTTGGGCACACGCCACCCAGGGTGGCGTGCGCCCTCCTCCTTGCCAGGTTTTCTGGCAGGGGGACAAGGCCCCACCAGCTCTCCAATAGGTGCATGTGACATGTGGTCAAAAGTCAAAGTGTCAATGGTCAACATTTGACCAGTCAAAGGTAGACTTTTGACCAAAGTCAAAGAACAAGAAATGGCAGGTGACCAAAAATGGCAGGTAATGTCTTACAAAATAAGACAACCCTTTTCTGACTTGGACAACCTCCAGTCAGACCATATGAAGGCCTCTGATTGAGCACAAACTCCTTTGGCTCAGTCAGGACAACTTATTTATGATAGTAAAAGAAGAACGTTAGGTTCAATCGAGTGCTAGCACGATTTTCTTGAACCTAATTGAATCTCATTCAGATCAATTGAACTAGATCAGTTCAATTGATGATCACCAGATTCAAACCCTTGTTTGTGTGACCCAGTTAGGTTCAGTTCTGTATGGTAATGGGATATGTCATGATCTCTATCATCGACATCATCGAAACTCCTTTCGATGGATCAGAACTCTTCTGATTCGAACAGCTAGAATGATCGATCATCTAAATCATTCTAATTGCTCCCAAAATCCACCAGTGACACCTAGCAGTATATGGTGGCAACCCATCAGAGCTGAATGCGAACCTCTTGGTGCAGCTACCTGTGTGATTAAGTTCTTCTATCTTGAGCCCCGATCAGATTAGGGTTAAGGTGAACTCGTCAAACCCTAGTCTCTGTCATATGATGTAATCATTCGATTCGAGTCCAATGTGAAAATCTAAATAGAAACTCTTTCTATTATTTCACTCTGCCATGGCCATGGGCTTCTGGACTTGATTCTCATGATCATCATAGGGCTGCTCCTCTACCACCGAGGTAGATAGATTCCATCTTGATGCAATCCAGTTCCTACAATGAACATGCTATAGCCAACATACACCTCAGGATTCCATATGGCTAGGAGACCGAGTAATGGTGTAGTCAAACTATAACACCCTCAAGGTGAACTGTCCGATGCATCCTCAGGTCAAAGAACCAGACACACTACACTGCAGCATCGAGTCAGTCATTGACGAGAAGGTAGACTTTCCCTAATGACTACTCGAGGTGGTCATGCTCAGTGCCCTCGTTCTCTAACAAGTACCTGTACTCTCGCTTCAGTATCTCCACACCATAGACTCAAGACTCATCTACTAAAGGAAAGCGATTGTACACCAACCTTTCAGATCAATCACCATCCTCATGATGATCCTATGGTCGGAAGCATTTTATGAGTTAATAATGATTTATTCATGTCTTAAATTTTCAACTCTTAAAAATATGAATTATCATTACCATTAACTCAAAGGATGTATCACAGACACTAAATACACATATGTGATAGAAAATAATCCATTTTACTGATTATAGTCAAAATTATAATTTTACCCCTAAAAGTATATTACAAGTGTTAGCCAATTCTGACTTCTAGGGTACATATATCTAACACCTTGTTAGGACAAGATCCACCTTTTGCTCTTAATAAGGTTGCCGAGGTGCAAAAGGGCCATTGAAAGGGTCTCTTTCCATTACCTTCTGTTTAAGAACCAGAAGCCTTCATCCTCATTAAGATGAGGTTAATCTCTTATTTAAGAACTGAAGATCTTCGATCTCTTGTAAGGATCTTCATCCACGTCAAGATGAGGTTCACCTTCTATTCCTAATGTGGTTGGCTATTATCTTTGTTAGGAAAAGGTTCACCTCCTATTTCTTACAAGATTACCAAGATGCAAAGGACCATTGAGAGGGCCTCTTCTTATTACCTTTAATTTAGGAATCAGAGGCCTTCACCCTCATTAAAATGAGGTTAACCTCTTGTTTAAGAATTGAAAGCCTTCAATCCCTCGTAAGGATCTTCATCCATGTCAGGATAAGGTCCACATCCTGTTCTTGATGTGATTGGCTATTATCCTTATTAGGACGAGATTCACCTTCTATTTCTAACAAGATTGCCGGGACACAAAAGGACCATTGAGAGAGCCTCTCTCCATTACTTTTTGTTTAAGAACTAGAGGTCTTCACCATCATTAAGACGACGTTAACCTTTTATTTAAGAACTGGAGGCCTTCAATCCCTCATAAGGATCTTCATCCACATCAAGAAGAGGTCCACCTCCTATTCCTGATGTGGTTGGCTATTATTCTTATTAGGATGAGGTTCACCACCTATTCTTAATAAGGTTACCAGAGTGCGAAAGGACCATTGAGAGGACCTCTCTCCATTACCTCCTGTTTAAGAATTGGAGACCTTCACCCTCATTAAGATAAGGCTAACTTTCTGTTTAAGAACCAAAGGCTTTTACCCTTGTTAAGATGAGGTTAACCTTCTGTTTAAGAACCAGAGGCCTTCATTTTATTTAGGAACAAAGTTTGGTTGAATAATTTCCTATCATCATCCATTATGCACTAAAAACAAAGATGTTAAAATAAAGAAATTTTATTAAAGTGAGGTTACTGATAATACATTCATAAATTTTCTGAATTCTAGGATTGCAAGAGTGTAGCCCCTCCGAGCCCCTTCAGATAATAAGTTCCCAGTTGAATAATTTCTATGACCTCATAGAAATCTTCCCAATTTGGGATGAGCTTCTCTTGATTTTATGGCTGTGTAATATTTGCTCATCGTAGCATTAGGTCTCCAACCTTGAATGTTTTGCTCTTGACATTGAAATTATAATACCGAGCAACTTCTGCCTGTAAATTGCCATCTAAATTTGGGTTTTCTTATGATTTTTCTCTAATAAATCAAGATTTATCCTGAGATCCTATGAATTATTTTGTTCATTGAAGCCTTCCACTCATGCTGAGGAAAGTCCAAGTTCAACTAGTATGATTGTCTTAGTCCCAAAAGCCAAACAAATGGAGTTTCTCTGGTTGGCAATCTTTGGATGGTTCTATAAGCCCAGAGCACATGATAGAGTTCGTCCACCCATGTGCCTTTTGTCCTTTCAAGCCTTACTTGATCCATTGTAACAGAGTTCTATTAGTTACTTTGGCCTCACTATTCATTTGAGGATGAGCTATAGATGTAAAATAATGGAAAATATTCAGATCTTTATAGCATTCGGTAAATTTTGCCCTTACAAACCGGGAACGATTATCAATAATCAAAGTCCGAGGTAGGCCAAATATGCATACTATTGATTTCTAGATGAAGTCTTGTATCTTGGTCTCTATGAATTTTGCTAGAGGTTTAGCCTCAACCTACTTGGTGAAGTAGTCTACCACAACCAAAAGAAATTTTCGCTGTTCAGAGGTGATGGGAAATGGCCCAAGTATATCCGTCTCCACTATGCAAATGGCCATGGAGTACTTAAGGACATGAGTTGGGAAGCTGGCTATCTTTGGATATTTCCATTTCTCTGACACCGATCACATTTTCTTACATATTCAGTTGCATCCTACTGCATGGTTGGCTAGTAGTATCCTTGATGGAGCAGTCTGTAAGACAATGATCTAGCTTCAAGATGGTTTCCACATTTTTTTTTATGAGCTTTTCTTAGGGCATAATCAACTTCAAATGGTCAAAGACATCTGAGAAGTAGCAGGGAGTAAGATCTCTTATACAATTTGCCCTCATATAAAATATAACGAGAGGCCTGATTTCTCAACTTCTAGACTTCTTTAGGATCTTGTGGGAGGATACCATCTTTAAGATAGAGGATTAATGGATTGTTCTAGCTGGGCTCAAAATCTACTTGCATTACAATCCGGGACCCCTCTAAACTTGGATATTAAAGAACTTTAAAGAAAACCTCCTTTCGCAATTCACTTGGGGCCAAAGTAGCTAACTTGGATAATAGGTCGGCCTTAGTATTTTCTACTCTCGGTATCTACTAAATGTTAAAACTGTCGAAAGTTGATATTAAACTCTTCACTTTGTCCAAGTATTCTTCATACTTTCCTCCTGGGCTTCATAGCTGTTATTGACTTATCCCACCACCAACTTGGAATCACTGTAGATCTTCACATGGTCTGCCCCTAATTTCTTAGCTATTCTCAATCTCGCAATCAGAACTTCATATTCTGCTCCATTATTGATAGTGAAAAATTTGAAATGTAGCATATATTCTGCAATAACCCCTTCCGGATTGATAAGAATCAAACCTATGCCTACTCCAGATGTATTGAACGAACCATTAACATACAAAGCCCAAAAATCTTTAGGAAGGTTTGCTTTCACTTTTGAAAAGCTCGGTTACAAACTAGAGATGCCCATCTCCTGTTGTTTAGTTCGGCTTCATCCGAGATAGTGTATTCTACTTCAAAATTGGCCAGTATTTGATCTTTAATAAATGGCTTAGGTTAGAAATTGATGTCAAATTCAGTAAGCTCAATTGCCCACTTTGCTATTCTTTCAGAGGTATTTGGCCAATAAAGAACTATCTTTATTGGCTGATATGTGAGGAGTATGACTGTATGTCCCTAAAAATAAGATCAGAGCTTACTGGCTGTAATTAACAAAGCATAAGTTAGCTTCTTCAATTTCATATACCTTGTTTCTGCATCCCTTAGAACTTGGTTTATATAGTAGATCAGCTTCTGAATTTTTGTCTCTTCTCTAATTAGGACTGCTTCGATGGCTATAGGAGATACCGCCAGGCATAGGAACAACTCTTTGCTAGGTTTAAATTTGGCAAGGAGAGGAGGTGAGCTGAGATAGTTTTTTAATTTTTCAAATGCTTGCTGACATTCAAGAGTTCAACAAAAATTCTTTGATTGTTTGAGTACTTGGAAGAAGGGCATGCAACATTCCACCAACTTCAAAATGAAGTAATTCAGAGCTGCAACCTTTTCTGTCAAGCATTGAACTTCTTTTATTATCTTTGGAGTCGTCATTTCTTTGATGGCTCGGATCTTCTCCAAATTTGCTTTGATGCCATACCTCGATACCATGAATTTCAAAAATTTTCTTGAGATTACTTCGAAAGCATATTTGATTGGATTCAGCTTCATTTTATATTTCTAAAGTATTTTGAATGTCTCCTCAAGGTCGATAATATGGTTTGTTGATCATTGTCATAGGCGGTCAAAAATAAAACCTAACTCACTACTATATAGATAGGGTGAGTTGGGATCGTATCTTTAGGGATCATGCTAGTTGTGTTTAAATTATAAATTAAAAATGACTAAAATTAATTAATAATTGATTAATTAAAAGACTACTTAAATTAATTAAGAAAGCAAATTAAATAGTAAATTAATTAAAAGTTAGATTGCAGGTATGGAGATGGATTCTCAAGATCTTAATTAATTTTTTATCTAATAGCTGGTATTCTTTTTAATATATTATAATTAATATCTAATTAATAAAGATATAACCTATCTCAGAGATCATGGCCTATATCCTTAGTTCACAGCCTATTCTTTAAAGTTATAGACTAGTCTAAATTAAATTAGATATAATAAAAAGAATTAATCTAAATATAATTTATCTCAAGGGCATGAACTATATCCATAGATAATGGCTCATCCTTAGAGCCATAAACTATTATAGATCAATATTATAAATATACAAAAATATTATAAATAAAATCAATCTTTATTATAAATTAAAAAAAATATAAATGATGAAAAATAGAAAATATCGTTAAAATAAGATCACTATAATCTTCTAAGAATTAGATGATCAGCTGGCCATCGGAAAGCTTATCATTGAAATCTTCATCTTGGAGCTTGAGGTCTTCCTTCCAACTGGCTTGGAGCAGGGATTGAGAGCAAAATGGAAAGATTTTGTAGAGAAGTAGTCTTATAATTATGGAAGAAAGAAAGAAGAAAGAAGAAGGTATGGCCGCTGTTTGCAGAGGAGAAAAAAAAGAGAAGAAGAGAGAGTTGAGAGGAACGGCTGCTCAGGCTGTGGAGGCCGCGGAGGGTTACTGTTGGCATTTAGGAGAGGGGCTTTAAATAGAGGAGAGGGTGGGACAGAGTTTGAATGAGAAAGGAATTAAGACTCGTGAAGGGAGACGGACTGAGGCTGCTTTGATCGAACCCGTGAAGGCCTTCGATGATGCTGGTTTCGTCCGCAAAGTCGGCCACGAACCCGTTAAGACCTCACGAACCCACTCGCTCGCCTGATGCCGTAGTCGCTAAAAATCTTCTTATGGACTAATTAATGCCACGCTCGTGAAGCTGCTAAAACCGTGCCCACCGTTGAAACCCGCTCGCGGACCGACTATGACCTCGTGCACCCACTTCACGCACAAACAAAACCACCAGCACCTATTTTAACTAACAAAATTATAAAAAAAAAAATTTATTTCTTTATAATGACATCTTTTTCTTCAATTTCTATAATATTATATACATCTTTCTTTTAATTTAATTTTGTTTTAAGTCTGATTTATTCTAAACATTTTTTTTTGTGACCCATAAATCACGCTCTTTTCATCCATGATCTTTTTTTCTACAAAAAATAGATAAAAATATTAATTATTAAAAAATAAAAATAAATTAATTTATAAATTAATATTTTTATAAATATATTTAATGCATTTATCATACCTTCTAACTTGAACTTTGTTCGTCCTTAAATAAAATAGATAAATTAGTAATATATACTGACTTAGACTTGAATTAAAAGTTAAGTTAGACACTTCTAAAGGCAGCTGATACACGATCAGACTATTAAAGATGTACGTCATTGGATTACTAATTTGACACATTTAGTGGTTGAGTGTTAGCCATAGAAATTTTTAAAGATCTTCTTTCACCAACTCTCCACTTTACGCTCTAAATCCTTTAATTTGATGTGAGCTAAATTTATTATCCTTTTACAATTCAGTCCCCTTATTATCCACTTTTTTTTTCACTTTTTTCTCTTTTTTTACTGGTTTCTTGCATCCCCATCTTTTTATGCAAACCATATTGTTTACTTAGGTGAAGGGGTCCAGTTACTTAGTAGGAGAATGCTAAACCTCTTTTTAACTCACATTGTCCATCTTTTTACATGAACCATAATGCTTACTTAGGCGAAGAGGCCCGATTACTTAATTGGAGACCAATATATACATTTTCTTTTAAGCAGATTTTAAGGGATAATTTTGCATATTACGACATCCAACTCTCATGAAGTAAATTTTTTATTGAGATCAATAAGAAGAGGATTTTAGAATCACTCTTAAAATTTAGTCTAATCTAAATCCTATCATTCATTATGTAACACCCTATCCCTAATCCGAATGATGGTGCTACACCCCACCCTTATCTAAAAGTTAAGAAGATTTTAAACTATGCTAAGCTGCAATATCATTTAAACTTGCTCAACATAATTATCCCAAATTCTTCTCCAATCAGCATATACAATTCAATTTAACCTCTTGATCTATTAAAGCAAATAACATAACTTAACTCCACAATTACATAAGCAAATCCAAGGCTTCATTCACAAAACCATACGTTATATATACATTCTAGTCATTAATCATCTTTTTAATACATGCCTTTAGAAAACAAACTAATGCATATATAGATAACAATATCTAATCTAACTAACTTAGCTATACAATCATTCTCAAAATACATCTCTTTTGTAAACTTATTCTCATCCAAAGTACTTCCTCCGCTAGAGGTATGATACACATGTTTATACCTCCCAACCCAGCCACTCCAAAAATTGCAATTAAAAAGAGTGAGGGGTGAGACTTGGGAAAGTTTTAATGAGTGGATAAACAATCTAATAATTGAAAATAGAAATGCTTAACTTAATAACAACTGAAATATAACGACCACTTTGTATGCTTCACAAAGCCAAAATATACTTCACAAAGCTTAATTATCCCACCGGGTTATAACAAAATACCGAATCAATGAAATGTAAAAGCTACTTTATTGCTTCACAAAGCTGAAATATATTCCACCAGGTTAAAGCAAAATATCAAGCCATGCCATGACAATGCACGCTTCTTCCACAGCTACCATCGATTAAATCCCAGAACACCCCTTCCAAGATAGCCGATGAGTAGTATGTCATGATGCCATATGATATAAGTGAGCCCCACTGGCCATTTTAATACACTTTCAAACCCCACTGGACATTTTGATACATTGTCAAATATCTGCCAAGCCCCACTATGAAGAAAATGTGCATGATTTCTAGCTCTACTTTCGAAAACTTTTTTCGATAAATGCATAGTGGATAATATTATTAATCATATTAATAATGAAAAGCTATAGGTCTAATCTAAAAACCCTACATGCTATAAGATTTAATGTATTATATGTGCATGCATATCTAAAAATAAAAATAAGATCCATAGTAAAACTATTTTACTGCTCCATATGTTCAGAATATATTATCTTTTCATGGGTAGAAGAACGTCGTAATTTGATCTCCTCTGTGTAGATCTAATCACTGCGATGCAGCCATACACATGTCTGTCCTGTATAGGTAATCCACAAGAGGCCTAGATCTGATCAACTCCTCCCAAGTGCTAGCTTGTATAGAAGTCTTCAACGGTCGATTCCAGATCGAACTCCTTCGATCTACTTCACGAGCTCTTTGAATGCTCCGAATTACTGATAAATGCAGAAGATATGTAGTGGAGGCTTTCACCATGATCTGTGAACTCATGATCCTCATAACTCACATATTTGATTTCCAAAATTCTAAGTATAGATCCTAGGATATGCACTCACCCAAATATCCTTGTGCTAAGATCTCTCTCTTTTTTGGTTTTTCTCATGTAGAGAAGAAAGCACAAGCAGAAGAGAAACTTTTTCCCATTTTATTCTCTTCTTTTTTCTTGTTCATCTGCACGTCCATGTATAAATAGATGTGCTAGCTCTAGAGAGGCATGGAGGGTTTTAGATAAGATGGTTGGCTTGTTCATTCAAACTCAAACTCCTTTGAATTTGAATAACAACCAGTCTATCTTATCTACATGGGGCGTGAGAAAGGAGGGTGCACGGCCTCCCTTGCATGGAAAATGTTCACGAGAAACATTTTCTCATGGGGAGAACTTTGGCACAAAATTTGATGAGGTGATGCATGGGAAGACTAGTCAAACTAGTCTTAATATTTTTCATCCAATTGAACCAATTCAATCTAAATTGGTTAGGCCCAATTAGACCAGATTAAATCCAACTTATTTAAACTTAATTAGACTTAGTTAAATTCTAATCAAATCAAAAATTAATCCAGCTCAATTTCTGATCAAATCAGGGATTAAACCTTCTTGACTATTATATCATCTTATAATTTAATCGGGTCAAATCTAAATGAATCCAATTCAATTGGTCTTGATCCAAAAATAATCACTCAATCAAATTGAGTTAATTAGTAATCAAATCACTAATTAAACTTCTTTTGATTAACCATTAGATCGGATAGGAACCTCTAGTATGTGTGATCTTGCAAGTTCGAACCTAAGCCAGTATCATAGGAATCAATTTTTTGTACTAATCGAAGTGACCATCTAGCAATGATACCCGACGTCCGGATAGGCTGAATAGTGCAACCGCAACATTTATAACCTATGTGAATATGGTTATCGCATAATTCATCCCTTTGACCTCTGTGCATAGAATGACTTAGGGTTTAACTATCAACCCTGGAAGATATGTCCAAATCATATCTCAAAGCAATTAGTCCTGTGATCCCTTGCTAGTGAAGGAAAATCCTAATTTTTCGGACTAGGTTCGTTCAAATCTGATCGAATCAAGAGATATATTTTAAATTTTTTTTTCTTTGATCCATAATCAGATCTGGGATGTTTTAGATCTGATTCTTATTATTCCAATAATTAAAATAAAATCTAGATAAATTAAATCAAATTTAATTTACCTTGATGTAGGGTAATCCTATTACCCGTTGATGATCCTGTAAGCAGCGGATGGTTCTGGATCTAGCCACGCAAGTGCCTGACCTCTATCGGTATTCACTTGGGCTGGATCTGGAGATCCTCTTCTTCTCTATCACATCCTCCAAAAATCAGATCTGGATCTGATCTGGAGGATCTTCAAAACTCTTTTGAAGATCAGCAGTCGTCCTTTTGCAGCAGCGCAGCCTTCTTGCTTTTGATCGCCTTTCTCTTGATCTGGAATCGCACCAACCAAGTCCAAAACACTTTTGGACGTGGAGAGGAGAGGGAGAAGATGGACTTGGCATGGAGGAAGGAGGGAGAGGCAGCCTTGGGGCATGGGAAATTTTTAGATACTCCTTGAGTTGGGCGCAGGGTCTTATTTATAGACTAAGCGTGATCCAACTCCTCTTCCTTCCCAACCAATCACAACCCTTTGTGAAATCAGATCTAAATCTGATTGGTGGGAATAGAGACCCCTGGATTCCTCCTTAGAGGGCACCTAAGACCAGTCAAAGTTGGATTCTTAGGAGAACTCTAATTGGAATCCAAAAAGGAGATGGAGTCCTTGTCCAACAAGGACTCCTAGGCGCCTCCAACTTGGGCACACGCCACCCAGGGTTGGCGTGCGCCCTTCCTCCTTGCCAGGTTCTGGCAGGGGGACAAGGCCCCCACCAGCTCTCCAATAGGTGCATGACATGTGGTCAAAAGTCAAAGTGTCAATGGTCAACGTTTGACCAGTCAAAGGTAGACTTTTGACCAAAGTCAAAGAACAAGAAATGGCAGGTGACCAAAAATGGCAGGTAATGTCTTACAAAATAAGACAACCTTTTCTGACTTGGACAACCTCCAGTCAGACCATATGAAGGCCTCTGATTGAGCACAAACTCCTTTGGCTCAGTCAGGACAACTTATTTATGATAGTAAAAGAAGAACGTTAGGTTCAATCGAGTGCTAGCACGATTTCCTTGAACCTAATTGAATCTCATTCAGATCAATTGAACTAGATCAGTTCAATTGATGATCACCAGATTCAAACCCTTGTTTGTGTGACCCAGTTAGGTTCAGTTCTGTATGGTAATGGGATATGTCATGATCTCTATCATCGACATCATCGAAACTCCTTTCGATGGATCAGAACTCTTCTGATTCGAACAGCTAGAATGATCGATCATCTAAATCATTCTAATTGCTCCCAAAATCCACCAGTGACACCTAGCAGTATATGGTGGCAACCCATCAGAGCTGAATGCGAACCTCTTGGTGCAGCTACCTGTGTGATTAAGTTCTTCTATCTTGAGCCCCGATCAGATTAGGGTTAAGGTGAACTCGTCAAACCCTAGTCTCTGTCATATGATGTAATCATTCGATTCGAGTCCAATGTGAAAATCTAAATAGAAACTCTTTCTATTATTTCACTCTGCCATGGCCATGGGCTTCTGGACTTGATTCTCATGATCATCATAGGGCTGCTCCTCTACCACCGAGGTAGATAGATTCCATCTTGATGCAATCCAGTTCCTACAATGAACATGCTATAGCCAACATACACCTCAGGGTTCCATATGGCTAGGAGACCGAGTAATGGTGTAGTCAAACTATAACACCCTCAAGGTGAACTGCCGATGCATCTCAGGTCAAAGAACCAGACACACTACTGCAGCATCGAGTCAGTCATTGACGAGAAGGTAGACTTCCCTAATGACTACTCGAGGTGGTCACGCTCAGTGCCCTCGTTCTCTAACGAGTACCTGTACTCTCGCTCCGGTGTCTCCACACCGTAGACTCAAGACTCATCTACTAAAGAGAAGCGATTGTACACCAACCTTCCGGATCAATCACCATCCTCGTGATGATCCTATGGTCGGGAGCATTTTATGAGTTAATAATGATTATTCATGTCTTAAATTTTCAACTCTTGAAAATATGAATTATCATTACCATTAACTCAAAGGATGTATCACAGACACTAAATACACATATGTGATAGAAAATAACCCATTTTATTATTTATAGTCAAAATTATAATTTTGCCCCTAGAAGTGTATTACAAGTGTCAGCCAATTCTGGCTTCTAGGGCACATATATCTAACAATCTCCCACTTGTCCTAAAGCCAATTGGCTACAAGTCTAAGTCCCATCTTCTCAAGGTGGGCTTCGATCTTCTGCTGGCCCAACGGCTTTGTAAGTGGGTCTGCCACATTATCTGTGG
>QRFJ01003186.1:0-31446 GCA_006176705.1 Cocos nucifera | reverse complement strand
CGATATATTCTGCTTCCATGGTGGAATCTGCTATCACCGTTTGCTTGAAACTCTTCCAACTGACAGCACCACCATTGCACACAAACAGACTCCCAGATGTCGACTTTCGATCATCTATATCGGACATGAAATCCGAGTCTGTGTATCCCTGGACTTGGAGTTCTCCGTTACCAAAGACCAACATCATATCCTTAGTTCTTCTCAAGTACTTAAGGATACATTTCACAGAAGTCCAGTGTTCTTCACCTGGATTTGACTGATATCTGCTTGTGACACTCACAGCATGGGCTATATCAGGTCGTGTACATAGCATGGCATACATGAGGCTCCCTATTGCAGAAGCATAAGGGATCTTGCTCATGCGTTCTATTTCCTCAGGTGTGCTAGGGCACATCTTCTTGGAAAGATGAATACCATGTCTGAAGGGTATTAATCCCCTCTTAGAGTTTTCCATACTAAACCTCTTTAGTACTTTCTCTATGTACATCTTCTGTGAAAGTCCTAGCATCCTATTCGGTCTATCCCTATAGACCTTAATTCCTAGAATAAAGGATGCTTCACCTAGGTCTTTCATGGAGAATTCCCTGGACAACCATATTTTGACTGTTGTCAACATGGGAATATCATTCCCAATAAGGAGGATGTCATCCACGTACAATACGAGGAAGACAACAGCGCTCCCACTGACCTTTTTGAAGACACATGGTTCCTCTTCATTTTTGATGAAACCAAACTTTTTGATCACATCATTGAAATGAGTGTTCCAGCTCCGAGATGCTTGCTTAAGTCCATATATGGACCTTTGCAGCTTGCAAACCTTGTGATCAGTATCACTGGATGTGAAACCTAGCGGCTGTTCCATATAGATATCTTCCTCAAGATATCCATTTAAGAATGCCATTTTCACGTCCATTTGCCATATTTCATAATCGAAATAGGCTGCAACGGCAAGCAATGTGCGGATGGATTTTAGCATAGCCACTGGGGAAAAGGTATCCTGATAGTCAATGCCTTCGCATTGACTATAACCTTTTGCCACTAGTCTAGCCTTGAATGTCTCCACATTCCCATCTGCACCAATCTTTCTCTTGAAGATCCATTTACACCCAATAGGTACTATACCTTCTGGTGGATCTACCAAGGTCCAGACTTGGTTTGAGTGCATCGAGTCAATTTCTGACTGCATTGCCTCTAGCCATTTCTCGGAGTCGATATCTGATATCGCCTCGTTGTAGGTTTTGGGATCATCACCATGAGCACCATTACCTACGAGGAACATTTTCTCTACTTCCTCTGAAATAATACCTAAGTATCTTTCAGGGGGACGAAAAACTCTTTTCCGATCTACGAGGTGGAGGAGGTAGTGTTCTTATTGGCTCAACCTGATTTGGTTCCAATTGGTCCTTAGCTCGTTGTGCTTGTGAGACTTTCTCATCAAGCTTAATCTGCTTTCCAATGCCGCTATCTTGAATAAACTATTTTTCAAGAAAGATGGCATGTCGACTCACAATCACATTGTGGTCTTCTGGAATGTAGAAATAGTATCCTAATGACTCTTTAGGATATCCTATGAATCGAGCTCTGAAGGACCTAAACTCTAACTTGTCCGCTTGTTGTCTTTTGACATGAGCCGGACAACCCCAAATTCTGAGATGACTCAGACTTGGTTTCTTACCGTGCCATATCTCATACGGTGTGGTAGGAACGGTTTTAGAGGGAACCCTATTCAGTAGATAAATTGAAGTTAACAATGAGTGTCCCCAAAGAAAATCAGGAAGGTCTGTGAAGCTCATCATGGATCGAACCATATCCAATAGAGTCCGATTTCTCCATTCTGAAACCCCATTGAGTTGAGGTGTTCCTGGTGGAGTCCATTGAGAGACTATGCCATTTTCCTTGAGATAGTCTAGGAATTCCCTGCTAAGGTATTCACCTCCTCGATCTGATCGAAGAACCTTAATGGGTTTTCTAGTTTATTTTTCTACTTCATGTCTGAATTCTTTGAACTTTTCAAAAGCTTCAGACTTGTGTCTCATAAGATACACATACCCATACCTAGACAGATCATCGGTAAAGGTAATGAAGTAGACAAAATTGCCTCTAGCCGGCACATCAAATGGGCCGCACACATCAGTATGTACTAGGGCAAGGAGATCTGTGGCCCTTTCCCCATGTCCTACAAAAGGGAGTTTAGTCATTTTGCCTTGAAGACAAGATTCACAAGTTGGATATGACTCGAAAGTCAATGGACTCAATAGCCCATTTTTCTCCAATTTGTTGATCCTATCTTCTGCTATATGACCTAATCTCAGGTGCCATAGATATCTATCGTTTGGACTATCCCTAGGTCGTTTGGCATTCACGTTTTGCTCGATAGTTAGAATATACATCAATATGTAGCTGATAAAGACCGTTAATAAGAAAACCATTTGCAATTTTATTTCTTTCATAAAGAATGTTACAATGGTCCTTAAAGAAGGTAATCACATAGCCTTCTAGTGCTAAGCATGAAACAGAAATCAAATTTCTGCTAGCTGCAGGTACATAATAACAGTCTTTCAAAACTAAGTCTAAACTAGATGGTAATCGAAGAGAGTATGTTCTCATCACCACTGCAATAACTCTTGCTCCATTTTCGATGCGTAGAATCATGTCTCCATCCCTCAGTCTTCTGCTATCCTCAAGATCCTGCATGAAAGTGCACAGATGAGCACTAGAACCAAAGTCAAGCACTCAACTGGATGTAGAAGAAACCATAAGGTTAGACTCAATAACGAGCATACCTTCAGAAGGACCTTTCTTCTTGTTCTTCAGGGTGGCCAGGTAAATAGGGCAGTTCTACTTCTAGTGGTCGTTGCTGTTGCAATGAAAATACTTTTCTTTGACAGCGGCCTTCTTCTTCGGCTCTACCTTCTTCTTCTTTTCTCCTTCCATCTTCTGCTTTTTCGCAGACTTCTTTTTCTTTTCAGAAGACTTTCTTTTGGAAGAAGTCCATTCCATAGTAAGAACTGAGCCTTTAGAACCTTTCATAGAAAGCTCAATGGTGACCAGCATGTTCATTAATTCAGCCAAGGAATTTTGAAGTTTATCCATGTGGTAATTCATGATGAATTGCCCATATGCATCAGTCAAGGATTGTAGAATAACATCATTCTATAGATCCAAGTCTAACTTTACACCGAGCTTCTCAAGCTCTTCCAAGTCCTTGATCATCATCAGATAGTGATCTTGGACTGACTGCCCATCACGCATCTTAGCCTTAAACAATTATTTCGTGACTTGATACTTGGCTGTGTGACTCAGTTCTCCAAACATCTCTTGTAGGTGAGCCAACATTTGGCGAGCAATCTTGATATCTTTCTGTTGGTGCTGGAGCTCATCAGACATCGAGCCCAACATGTAATATCTGACCTTATTATCTTCGTCTATCCATTTTTTCAGAGATGTTCTCTGTTCAGCGGATGGATGGGTTGATAAGGTGGGAGGGTCCTGGTCCAATACATGGGTTAACTTCTCGAAATCCAAAATGATTTTGTAGTTTCAGAGCCAATCTTTATAATTAGGTTCGGTCAGTCTATGTGTGTCTAGGATACGTGCTAATGGGTTGGACGCAGACATTTTCCTGTAGAGAGTCAAAGATTCTAGTTAGATACTGTGATTATGACTTGACCAATTTATTTAGAGATTTTATTTTTAAATAAATTAGCTTCCACTATTTTCTCGGATCCCTACACTCTCTCTATAGAGATGCGAAAATCTTCATGATTAATGATTTCTAGTGGGTGGTGCGGTCTCACCAATTGACTCATCACCTCACCTAACAGTTATTGGTGATGGGTTAGCCAATGAGTGAACAACTCTTGTTCAATGATTCTCTAATCATGGTGCACCCAAACTTGGTCTCTAATTCATGAATCTCACCGTATCCAAAATATTGATCCACTCCTTAGTTAAGTCAGACCCACCATTTGCATAGACTGGATTCCTAATTGAGTCTCTCACCGTATCCAAAATATTGAGCCCAACTCATCCTCCAGCCCATAGCATCCAATGCCTAATAGACATGGTTGCATCTTCTTAGGTGCAACTGAGCCACTGTATCCAGTCGAGAACAATCAACCCCGGGAAGGGCCCGCACATCTACAATGGTGGAAGACCTCAGACTTAATCTTTTCTTAGGGAGAATTGATTCAGGTCTCATTAAACTAGACTTATCATAGTCATAACAATTATGACTAACCTAGTGGCATGGGTTAGCTCGGATTATTGACCACCTCAGATCAGAACTGTGTCAACAGATATGGCCAGGTAAGTGAGACCGGTGGAAGAGAATATGCCATTAACTCGTACAAGAACGCATTCAGGTCGAGTAGCTTCCAATTAAAAATCAGTCGGTCGTATGTGCCAAACTTACCTTAGACACCAAATTATTGAAGTCAGAACCAATTGGGTTAGCCTACAATCCAGACTCTAACCTCTGAGCCTAATTAGGTCTTGCTTGATCGTGACTCGATCTTGACCCAGACTTAATCCTATTAGGCTGGTCAATTTAAGCATTGTTGATCCCATCTAACCAACTCTTGATTCGGTTTGATCAACCGCTTAGACCTAATTGAGCTACCCAAGCCCGAACCCAGTATTATGAATATGTCTTAGATCTAAAATTCTCAATTTTAGACCTAATTAATATTCCATAATCTTAATTCTTAATTAAGTAGGGTTCATAAATAAAATATGCACAATAAATCCTAGGGTTTCAGGATCTAGGGTTTTGCAGAAAGTAAGTTTTGGATTTCTGATTAAGGACGAACGTGCAGCACCCCTACACATCATAAGAACATCCCATCGAATGGGAGGAGAGGGCCTTTAAACCCTTCTTCATTCTTATGATCGGATGGCCAAGAGGAACACCTTAATCAGGAACATGTAATACTACAAAATAGTTTTAGATCTATATCATATATCTCATATACAAATTAGATCTAATCATGGCATATTTTGCATACATCTCATGTATCGAATCATGCATATTTTCAGATCTAAATTATCTCATAATAATCTAAAAAATTAGATTTAAATTGATCTTATCAAAATAAACTCTAATCTAGACAACTATGTAGAACTATTCTACAACTAGTCTAGACATGCATCAATCATATCTCATATGATGTTTAAAATTAAATAATTTTTATTTACTATTTTTTAGATGTTATTATAATAATTATAATATCAAAAAATAGTAAATAAATAGATCTAAAATATAATTTAATCAAATTAAATTAAAACATGTAAGACTATTCTATAGAACTATTCTATTTTAGAACTAGTCATGCATATTTTCTAATCTTAGATCCAAATTATTTAATTTTAATTTTTTCTAATTTTAGATCTGATCACATCTCATGTGATATCTAAAATTACTTATTTTTTGATTAAAATAAATTTAAAATTAGATCTAAACACTTTAGAACCTTGGCTCTGATACCAGTTGAAGGAAAATCCCGATTTTCTGGATCAGGTTCGTTCAGATCTGATCGAATCAAGAGATATATTTCAAAAAATTTTTTCTTTGATCCATAATCAGATCTAAAATATTTTAGATTTGATTCTTATTATTCTAAATAATTAAAATAAAATCTAGATAAATTAAATTAAATTAAATTTATCCTGATGTAGGGTAATCCTATTACTCGTTAATGATACTATAAGCAGCGGAAGGTTCTGGATCTAGCCACGTAAGTGCCTGACCTCTACCAGTATCCACTCGAGCTGGATCTAAAGATCTTCTTTTTCTCTATCATGTCTCCAAAAATTAGATCTGAATCTGATTTGGAGGATCTTCAAAATAACTTTCGAAGATCAGCAGTTGTCCTTTGCAGCAGCACAGCCTTCTAGTTTTCTGTCACCTTTCTCTCATCTGGATTGCACCAATGTGGATCCCAAACCACTTTGGGCATGGAGAGGAGAGGGAGAAGATGGACTTGGCATGGAGGAGGAGGAGAGAGGTAGCCTTGGGGTTTTTCAGATACTCCTTGAGTTGGGCGCAGGATCTTATTTATAGACTATGCGTGATCCAACTCCTCTTCATCCCAACCAATCACAATACTTTATGAAATCAGATCTAAATTTGATTAGTAAAAATAGAGTCCCTTGGATTCCTCCTTAGATGGCGCCTAAGACCAGTCAAAGTTGGTTCTTTGGGGGAGTCTAATCAGAATCCAAAAAGGAGATGGAGTCCCTGTCCAATAGGGACTCCTGGGTGCCACCAGCTTGGGCACACGCCAAGGGTGGCATGCGCCCTCCTCCTTGCCAAGTTCTGACAGCGGGACAAGCCTCCACCAGCTCTCCAATAGGCGCATGACACATAGATAGAAGTCAAAGTATCAATGGTCAATATTTGACCAGTCAAAGGTCAACTTTTAACCAAAGTCAAAGGACAAGAAATGACAGATGATCAAAAATGGTAGGTATTATCTTACAAAATAAGACAATCCTTTTCTGACCTGGACAACTCCAGTTAGACCAAGTGAAGGCCTTTGATTGAGCACAAACTCCTTTGGCTCAGTCAGGACAACTATTTATGATAGTAAAAGAAGAACGTTAGGTTCAATCGAGTGCTAGCATGATTTTCTTGAACCTAATTGAATCTCATTCAGATCAATTAAACTGGATCAATTCAATTGATAATCACCAGATTCAAACCCTTATTTGTGTGACCCAATTAGGTTCAGTTTTGTATGGTAATGGGATATGTCATGATCTCTATCATCGATATCATCGAAACTCCTTTCGATGGATCAGAACTCTTCTGATTCGAACAGCTAGAATGATCGATCATCTAAATCATTCTAATTATACTCAAAATCCATCAGTGACACCTAGCAGTATATGCAGCTACCTATGTGATTAAGTTCTTCTATCTTGAGCCCCAATTAGATTAGGGTTAAGGTGAACACGTCAAACCTTAGTTTTTGTCATATGATGTAATTATTCGATTCAAGTCCGATGTGAAAACATAAATAGAAACTCTTTCTATTATTTCACTCTACCATGGCCATGGGCTTCTGGACTTGATTCTCATGATCATCATAGGACTGCTCCTCTACCACCAAGGTAGATAGATTCCATCTTGATGCAATCCAATTCCTACAATGAACATGCTATAGCCAACATACACCTCAGGATTCCGAATGGCTAGGAGATCGAGTTATGGTATAGTCAAACTATAACACCCTCAAGGTGAACTGTCAATGCACCTTAGATCAAAGAACCAGACACACCACTGCAGCATCGAGTCAGTCATTGACGAGAAGGTAGACTTCCTAATGACTACTCGAGGTGGTCACGCTCAGTGCCCTCATTCTCTAATGAGTACCTATACTCTCGCTCCGGTGTCTCCACACCGTAGACTTAAGACTCATCTACTAAAGAGAAGCAATTGTACACCAACCTTCCGAATCAATCACCATCCTCGTGATGATCCTATGGTCGAGAGCATTTTATGAGTTAATAATGATTATTCATGTCTTAAATTTTCAACTCTTGAAAATATGAATTATCATTACCATTAACTCAAAGGATATATCACAGACACTAAATACACATATGTGATAGAAAATAACCCATTTTATTGATTTTAGTCAAAATTATAATTTTACCCTTAGAAGTGTATTATAAGTGTCAGCCAATTCTGGCTTCTAGGGCACATATATCTAACAGCTAGAACTACCTTGGCCAAGGCTTTACTAAATTAAAATACAATTGAACATAGCTTCTATGTCCAAGAGTGGTCAATCCCATCTTGACTCATGCACCGACTTCTCAAGTACTTGACTGTACCAAAAAATCTTCCATCACTGAATTAGAAATTCAGATAGTTTGGCACCAAAGCATAGTGAGTTGCTTGAAAGTCATAATGGTGATCTCAGGTCAGAGGAACACTTATGCCCATAATCCATCAGAGCAATTCTTAACAGCAGAAAAACTTTAGAATCGATCATGTTCAGTGCAGATGTACCCCTATATCTCACCTGCATGCCATACCAGTGTCTCTATACTCGTTGGTTAAGAGGACAACTAACCTATATGGCACACAATGATATATACTGGATAGACGTTGTCATCCTTGGTAATAATGTATCATTTGGTTGCAAACAATTTTATGGACTAAACGACAAATCCTTCTTTGTCAATTCTAAATAGTCCTAAGGACTTCATCACAATAGATAGGAGTTCATTTGAAAATAAAAGATTTCTAATGAAAAAGCTAGAATAACTTTTATTCAATTAATAATTATATATAATTATATAAATTAGCTCAATCATCAACAGACTGACGATTGGCTTTAAAATACTATTTTCAATAATCTTTCACTTGGCCTAAAGCCAAACAGTGCAATATCATATACCCATCTTCGATCTGATGTCATCAAACTCCTTCACCGTAACGACTTTAGTGAATGGATCGATCGGGTTCTCTTTTCCATCGATCTACTAAAGATCAACATCACCTCGATCCACGATCTCCCAGACTAGGTGGAAACGACGTAGAATATGCTTCGTCCGCTAGTGTGCCTTTAGTTTCTTCACCTAAGCTATAGCTCCAGAGCTGTCATAGAAGAGTAGAACTAGACCATCTAGAGAGGGTGCTACTCCGAGCTCAGTGATGAACTTCTTCAGTCACACCGCTTCTTTGGCAGCATCCACCATTAAGGGTCTAGCACATACTTCGAGATCTGGTACATACTCCACCTCGCATACTGAATCGACCATGGTGTGCTGGTAGAAATATTTTCAACAGATAGCTCCATCATTAAGGGTAAACAAATATCTTGACACGTTCTTGCTGTTATCATGATCAGACTAGAAACTAGAGTTTGTAAACCCCAAAAGTTTCAAGTCTGATTCACCATAAATAAGCCACTTGTCCTTAGTATTTCTCAAATACTTTAGGATGGTTTTAACAACCTTTCAGTGGTTCGCTCTTGGATCAGATTGGTATCTACTCACTACCCTTAGTGAGTATGCCATATTTGATCGCGCACATGTCATGATGTACATAATAGAATCTACTATCGAAGTATATGGAATTCTACTCATACGCTCTTTCTCTTGAGGTGTTGTTGGACAATCCTTCTTCGAAAGAGAAATTCCATGACCAATCGATAGATAGCCCTTCTTGGAATTCTTCATGCTGAACCTCTTCAGCACAGTGTCAATGTACGTAGACTGGGATAATCCAAGTAATCTTTTAGATCTATCTCTATAAATCTTCAACCCTAAGATGTAGGAAGCTTCTCCCAAATCCTTCATGGAGAACCATGATAATAGCTAGATCTTTATTTCTTGTAATGTAGGGACATCATTCTCGATTAAGAGAATGTCATCTACATACAAAATGAGTAATGCAACTACTAGACCATTAGCCCACTTATATATGCAGGGCTCTTCTTCGTTCTTAGTAAAGCCATACATTTTGATCATCCTATCAAAATATACGTTCCAACTCTGAGATGCCTGCTTCAGTCCATAAATGGACCTTTGAATCTTACACTTCTTAGACTCATCTATGGGTGTGAAATCTTTAGGTTATATTATATACACCTCTTCAGCCAGTTCTCCATTTAGGAAAGATGTTTTCATATCCATTTATCAGATTTTATAGTCTAAATGTGCAGCTATCGCAAGCATGATCTGAATGGACTTGAGCATTGCCATAGGGATAAATGTTTCATCATAGTCAATACCATAACGTTGATGATACCCCTTGACAATTAGACGAGCTTTATAGATCTCCACCTTCCTATTTATGCCCCTTTTCCTTTTGAAGACCTACTTACGCCCTATGGATTTTATCCCTTCGGATGGGTCAATCAATGTCCATACATCATTGACCTTCATGGATTCCATTTTGGATCTCATGGCCTCAATCCATTTTTCAGAGTCGGATCTCTGCATTGCATCCATGTAGGTGATTGGATTCTCATCGTTCTTATCAAGTTTGATAGGATCACCCTCCCGAACCAAGAAATCATAGTATCTATCCGATTGACGTGATACTCTATCAGATTGTCTTAAAGGTGCAGGTTCAGTAGGCTCTGGGTCTGATCGAATAAAATCTAGTTCAGGTTTAGCTACTTGTGTCGGTTCTTCCATCTATTGAACTTCTTAAAGCTCAACCTTAGAGGCATTAATTCCTTCACCAAGGAACTCCATTTCTAAAAAGACTGCTTTAAGGTTGACAAACACTTTCTACTCATCAGCTAGGTAGAAGTAATATCCTTTAGTCTCTTTTGGGTACCTTTTAAAGCTACACTTGTCAGACCTAGGTCTAAGCTTGTCTGTTATTAAACGTTTGACATAAGCTGGACACCACCAAATACTAAGGTACGAGAGTATTGGCTTATGCCCTGTCCACATCTCATATGACATTTTAGAAATAGACTTACTTGGCATCCTATTCAAAATATAATAAATTGACTTGAGCACATATCCTCACAAGGAGATAGGTAGATCAGCAAACTCCATCATGGATCGAACCATGTCCAACAAGATTCGATTTCTTCTTTCGGACACACCATTATATTGTGGTGTTCCAAGAGGAGTCCATTGGAAGTATGTCAGAAATTCATAGGAAAGGTACTCACCTCCTCGATCAAATTGAAGAGTTTTAATACTCTTTTCAGTTTGTTTTTCTACCTCATTATGAAATAGTTTGAACATTTCAAACAACTCTGACTTATGCTTTATAAAATAGACATACCCATACCTCGATAGGTTGTCTGTGAAGGTTATGAAGCATAAATACCCACCTCTAGTGCTTGTGCTCATGGGTCCACATACATCAATATGTACTAGACCCAAGAGTTTATTGGCTTGTTCACCTTTTCCAATAAAAGATGACTTGGTCATTTTTCCAAGAAGACAGGACTCATAGGTCAGAAGTGATTCATAATTACTGACCTCAAGAATTTCTTCTTGAGCCAACCTGTTTATTATATTCTTATTAATGTGACCTAGCCTACAATGACAAAGGTAGACATCTGATACTTCGTCTACTTTAGGATGTTTACCGAAGGTTTGGACTACGTTAACAAGCTATGATAATAGATAAATTCCGTTATTGAATTATCCAACACAAACTGTAACATCATTCAAAATGATATCACAAAAATTTACTTTTATTGAAAAATGATAACTGTTCTTGGCAAAAAGGCCTTCAAAAATTATATTCAATAAAAAACTTGGACAAAAGTGACAATCACTAAGAACAACTCTATAAAAATTAATTATAAGGTTTATGATTTCTAAAGCTAGAATTGAAACTTATCTTCCATCTCTAACGCTCAGGAATCTCTCGCCTTCACCAAATCTCCTACTGACCTATAAATCCTGCATCAAATTATAAATATGATAAGGGCTTCCAATATCTAATAACCAGGTAGTAGTATCACAAATTAAGAAGTTGCAAGGTGTTATCATATAATTACCTTGCACAGTACTACTTGCTTCCTCGGCCTACTCGGATCCAAGGTGGTAATGTACTGAGAATAGTTCCTCTTTCAATGCCCCTGCTTCTTGCAAAAGAAGCATTCTATGTGGCTCTAGTCAGGCTTATGCTTCTTGGTCTGATCCTATGTAGATGTCCTAGCATGCGGCAGTACCTTATTATTCATCTTCTTATTCTTCTTCCCTTTCTTAAAGGGTCGACCAGAAGAAGATCCTCCCACAACATTCATCGATCCCTTTTGGAGCTGATGATCCTTCTCAAAGTTCTGTGGCAACCACAATAACCCATGATAGTTTACTGCAAACTTTATCATTCTGAAATAAGTAAGAAAAGGGAGGAAGGACTTGGGCAATGAATTTAGGATTACATCCTTGCCAAGCTACTCTTGTAGGAGAAAACCCAGCTTACTCAGGCATTCAATCATCTCGATCATGTACAATACATGATCAGTGACTGACGCCCCATCTCTCATACGAGCATTGAAAATAGCACAACTAGTCTTATGCCTTTCAATGTCGTCAGGCATGCCTAAAGAATTGTTCAACATTTAAAGCATCTCCTCGGGTTGAGCATTTTCAAACCTGCGACTAAACTCGTCATTCATTGCCGCCAGCATAATGCACTGAACGACGGTGCAGTCATTAAGCCACTTTTAGTAAGCATCTCTCACCGCCTTAATAGCATTTTGGGCTGGCTCCTTAGGTGTCAGATCAGTCAATACATATAAGTTCCATTTATGCTCCTGGATGATCTTCAACTTTCAATACCAACTATCCAAGTTGGGTCCCATGAGTTTGTCATTGTCCAATAATGATCGAAATGATGAGATAGTGGCCATGTCTGCATAAAAAAAAATTCATAGACCTAATTAGTATATGAATTATTTACTCTAAAGACTTAAAATTTAGTCTAAAGGTTTTTCTTCTATTTTGTTCGAATCGGTAGCCTCTACCTCTAATTCGAGGAATTACCCCTAATTTCTTAGTGGGTACTAGAATCCATATAGACTACACATAAGCCCAACTTTGGTTGGTCAACCTATGTGCACCTATGGGTAGGTTCATAACCAATTATTTTACCAAATAAATTCTAGTAATTTAGTTTTTACTCTAGAAATCTAATCAGTAGGCTCTACTGAAAAGATCCAGTTAGGTCCAACCATTAAAATGACTATATTTAGTGCATCAGACCAATAAATGATCAGGCCTGACTTTGGCTAGCTAACCTAACCACCATTAGAAAGATACGACCAAATTATCATATTATGAATGATAATTCCATTAGTCAATAAACATCAGGTCTTTAGACCTCTAATGATTATTAAATCAATGGATCCATTATCACTCAACTTAATAGGAGGTTATGACTTAGTTATCACCATAACGTTATTATTTTAAGGATCTAATAATTTTATAGGATTTTATTAATTAATTTTAAGAAGAATTGACCAACTAATTTGGATCCTCCAACTGACTTCACTAAGTCAGATCAATAAGGACCTAATTCAAGCCGACATTAGGAGCACTTAAATCAGTCAAACCGATTTACTTAATTGACATGGGTGAGCCCAAATTACCAAGTGGTCTAATCAAAATATAATTCACCAAGATGGCCAGGTAAGTAAGATCAGTGGAAGGGATATTCCATTAACTTATCAAAGATCGAATTAGTGCGAGTAGCTCCCAATTAAAAATCACTGATCTGAGTTACCAGACTTGCCTTAGACACCATCTGGTTCATTAGTTTTAATTTGATCAACCTAGCAATATTAGGTTCGACCGCGTAGCCACAAATCAAGTTCATTTGGTCCTTATTAAAGGCATGGGCTTGACCAACTACAACTATTATAATTTGGTCTAAAGAGTCCTTGATCTAATCTAAATCAACAATTGGTTAGATTTGATCAATTACTTGAATTTAGTCCATTCTATAACTAACCTTAGGTCTAACCTAATTAACGGACCTAATTCGACTAACCTGATAACCCACATTTTATGATCAATGACTTAGGATCTTGAATTCATAATTCTAGACCCCAATCATCATGCTTAATTCTCAATTAAGTTTAAGGCTAAGGGTTGGGGTTCGATATTTCAAAAATATTTTTCAAAATTTTTGAAAGGTTCTTTAAATCCTAGCATTGTTTCACTAAATAAGTCGACTCATTTCAAAAATGGGTTAGCTTATTTCATAAACAAGCACTAGATGTAGGTTTGATATGATAAAACTAGACAATTAAGACATTTAGCCAACTTCTCAATTGGGCTAGCTCAGGTGGAAGGCTCGAAGGCCATCGTTCCAGTCAAGGTGGCTCGGATCTAATCCTAGCTAGCCCAAATTGAAGTCAAGCTAGCCCGATTTCTGACCAAGCCGGCTGGAGCATCAATCCAGAAACCCTATCATAGCTGGTACATTAGTCAAGCTGGCTCGATTCTTGAGAAAGCTAGCTTGACCAGCAAACAGAACCTTCCAAAGATCTATTGAAGTTTAATCTAAAACTATGTACTCTATATAAAAAATCATGAAATTATTTAGATCTAATCTAAATACTAATTCACGATAAAGTTTAGATTAAACCCTTTAAACATATCATAAAAGCTATTAGATGTAATCTAAAGTTTTATAAATCATAACGTACTAGGACAATCCCTCCATTGTAAGGGGTAAACCTTACAATAGGGCAACCTCCAGTCCGTGCAATCATCATTTTTATTTTTTAGATTAGATTATTATTTAGATCTAATCTAAAAATATTCTAAATCATGAATATATAATACATCAACGAACCTGATGTTCTGATACCAATTGAAGGAAACGTGCAGAGTTTCTTGCTCTACTTTTGAAAACTTTTTTCAATAAATGCATAATGGATAATATTATAAATTATAGTAATAATGAAAAGCTACAAATCTAATCTGAAAATCCTATAGACTATAGAATCTAATGTATTATATATACATGCATAGATAAAAATAAAAATAAGATCAATAGTAAAATTATTTTACTGCTCTACGTGTTCAGAACACGTTACCTTTTCATGGGTAGAAGAATGCTGTAATATGATCTTTTCTGTATAGATCTGATCACTGCAATACAGCCACACACGTGTCTAGTCTCTACAGATAATCTACACGAGGCCGAGATCCAATCAACTCCTCTTGAGTGCTAGGTCGTATAGAAGATATATAGTAGAGTTAATTGGGCCTAATGGCTGATTCTAGATCGAACTCCTTCGATCTTGCTTCACGAGCTCTTCAGATGCTCCAGATTGCTGATGAATGTAGAAGATATATAGTAGAGGCTTTCACCAAGATTTATGAAATCAGAACCCTCATAACTCATAGATTTGATTTCCAAAATCCTAGGTAAAGATCCTAGGATATGCACTCACCTAAACACCCTTGCACCAAGATCTCTCTCTTTTCTGGTTTTTTTCATGCAAAGGAGAAAGCATATGCAGAAGAGAAACTTTTCTCTTTTTACTCTCTTCATTTTACTTCATCATCTATACATCCCAAAAATTCCATGCATAAATAGATTCGCTCTCTCTAGAGAGGCATGGAGGGTTTTATATAAGATGGTTGAATTGTTCATTCAAACTCAAACTCCTTTAAATTTGAATAACAACCAGCCTATCTTATCTACATAGGGCATGAGAAAGGAGGGCACATGCCCTCCCTTGCATGGTAAATGTTCACAAGAAACATTTTCTAATGGAGAGAACTTTGGCGCAAATTTTGATGAGGTGATGCATGGGAAGACTAGTCAAACTAGTCTTAATATTTATGATCCAATTGAACCAATCCAATCTAAATTGGTTAGGCCCAATTAGATCAGATTAAGTCCAACTTATTTAGGCTTAATTAGGCTTAGTTAAATCCTAATCAAATCAAAAATTAATCAAACCCAACCCCTGACCAAATCAGGGATTAAACCTCCTTGACGATTAGATCATCTTTTAATCTAATCGGGTCCAATCCAAATGATTCTAATTTAATTGATCTTAATCCAAAAATAATCACTCAATCAAATTAAGTTAATTAGTGATCAAATTACTAATTAAACTTCTCTTGATCAGCCATTAGATTAGATAGGAACCTCAAGTGTGTGTGACCTTGCAGGTTAGAACCTAAGCGAATAGCACAGGAATCAATTTTTTATACTAATCAAAGTGACCATCTAGCAATGGTACCCGATGTTCAAATAGGCCGAATGGTATAATTACAACATTCATAACCTATGTGAATATGGTTACCGCATAATTCATCCTTTGACCTCTGTGCATAGGATAAGTTAGGGTTTAACTATGAACCCTGGAAGATACATCCAAATTATGTCTCAAAGCAATTAGTCCTGTGATCCCTCATTAGAACTATCCTAGCCAAGGCTTTGCTAAATTGAAATACTATTGAGCACAGCTCTTGTATCTAGGAGTGGTCAATCCCATCTTGACTCATGTACCGACTCCTCAAGTACTTGACTATACCTAAAAATGATATTCCCATGTTGACCATAGTTAAAATATGATTATCTAAAGAATTCTCCATGAAAGACCTAAGAGAAGCATCCTTTATTCTAGAAATTAAGGTCTATAGAGATAGACCGAATAGGATGCTAGGACTTTCATAGAAAATGTACATAGAAGAAGTGCTAAAAAGGTTTAGCATAAAAAACTCTAAGAGGGGTTTGGTACCCTTCAAACGTGGCATTCATCATTCCAAAAAGATGTGCCCTAGCACACCTAAGGAAATAGAATGCATGAGCAAGATCCCTTATGCTTCAGCAATAGGAAGCCTCATGTATGCCATGCTATGTACACGACCTGATATAGCCCATGCTGTAAGTGTCACAAGCAGATATCAGTTGAATCCAGGTGAAGAACACTAACTTCTGTGAAATGTATCCTTAAGTACTTGAGAAGAACTAAGGATATGTTGTTGGTCTATGGTAATGGAGAACTCTAAGTCTAGGGATATATAGACTCGGATTTTATGTCCGATATAGGTAATCGAAAGTCGACATCTGGCAGTCTTTTTGTGTGCAATGGTGGAGCTGTCAATTGAAAAAGTTCCAAGCAAACAATGATAGTAGATTCCACCATGTAAGTAGAATACATTACTGCATCAGAAACTGCAAAGGAGGCATTCTAGTATAAGAAGTTTACCGCAGAAATTGGAGAGATGCCATTAGATGCCGTTTCTCTGTACTGCGATAATAATGATGCCATAGCCCTTGCTAAGGAGCCATGGTCTCACCAAAAATCCAAGCACATCAAGCGACGATACTACCTCATCCGCGATTACCTCAAGAAGGGTTACATCGAGGTCAAGAGAGTCGACTCCGCAGACAATGCGGCAGACCCACTTATAAAGCCGTTGGGCCAGCAGAAGATCGAAGCCCACCTTAAGAAGATGGAACTTAGATTTGTAGCCAATTGGCTTTAGGTCAAGTGTGAGTTTGTTAGATATGTGTGCCCTAGAAGTCAGAATTGGCTGACACTTGTTATACACTTCTAGGAGCAAAATTATAATTTTAACTATAAATAATAAAATAGATTATTTTCTATCATAAATGTGTATTTAGTATCTGTGATACATTCCTTGAGTTAATAGTAATGATAATTTATATTTTCAAGAGTAGAAAATTTAAGATATGAATTTTCATATATTAACTCATAAAATGCTCCTGACCGTAGGATCATCATGAGGATGGTGATTGATCCAGAAGGTTGGTGTACAATCACTTCACTAGATGAGTCTTGAGTCTATGGTGTGGAGACATCCGAGCGAGAGTATAGGTACTCGTTAGAGAACGAGGGCACTGAGCGTGACCACCTCGAGTAGTCATAAGAAAGTCTACCTTCTCATCGATGACTGACTCGAAGCTGCAGTGGTGTGTCTGGTTCTTTGACCTGAGGTGCATCGATAGTTCACCTTGAGGGTGTTATAGTTTGACTATATCATAACTCGATCTCCTAGCCATTCGAAATTCTAAGGTTTATGTTGGCTATAGCATGTTCATTGTAGGAATTGGATTGCACCAAGAGGGAATCTGTCTACCTCGATAGAAGAGGAGCAGCCCTATGATGATCAAGAGAATCAAGTCCATAAGCCCATGGCCATGGCAGAGAGTGAAATAATAGAAATTAGGGTTTGACAAGTTCACCTTAACCCTAATCTGATCGGGGCTCAAGATAGAAGAACTTAATCACATAAGTAGCTACACCGAGAGGTTCATTTTCAATTTTGATGGGTTGCTACCATATACTACTACGTGTCACTAGTGGATTTTGGGAGTAATTAGAATGATTTAGATGATCGATCATTCCAGTTGTTTGGATCAGAAGAGTTCTGATCCATCGAAAGGGATTTCGATGATGTCAATGATGGATATGATGATATATCCTATTACTATATAGAACTGAAGTAACTAGGTCACACAAATAAGGCTTTGGATCTGGATATCATCAATTGGACTAATCCAGTTCAATTGATTTGAATTAGATTCAATTAGGTTCAAGAAAATCATGCTAGCACACGATTGATCCTAATGTTCTCCTTTTTCTATCATTAAAAGTTATCTCGACTAAGCCAAATATGTTTGTGCTCACTCAGGTACCTTTACTTGGTCTGACTGAAGCTTGTCCAAATCAAAAAAGGGTTGTCTTAATTTATGAGATAAATTTGAGACAACACCTACCATTTTCCATCACCTGCTAATTCTTGTACTTTGACTTTGGTCAAACATTGACTTTTGACCCTTGGACATCTGCCCATGTGTTATACACTTATTGGAAAGCAGATAGGGGCTTGTCCCCTTACTAAAACTTGGAAAGGAGGGGGCGCATGCCTAGGATGGCATGTGCCCATGGATAGGGACGCCTGGAGTCCCCTACAGATGGGACTCCAGGTTGCTTCTTGGATTCAACTTAGGTGACCCTTACCTATAGACTTTGACCAGTCTTAGAACCATCTAAGGATGAATTTATGGGGCTCTCATCTGATTGGATCAGGTGATGTCATCCCACCAATCAGATTTAGATCTGATTGCATAAAGCAACGTGATTGGCTGGGATGATGTGGCACTGCATGGTGCAGCAGGGTCTATAAATAAACCCTATCTACGCCCAACTTTTTGAGAGTTCTTCTTAGCCTATGCCCCAAGGCTGCCCCTCTCCCTCCTCCATGCCATCTTTTGATCCTCTCTCTCCTTGCCATGCCTAAGGAAAGTTGGGCTTCAGTTTGGTGTGATCCAGACAAGAAAATGCTGATGAGAAAGGAAGAAGGCAGCACTGCTGCAGAGACGACTGCTGATCTTCAGAAAGAGTTTTGAAGATCCTCCAAATCAGATCCAGATCTAATTTTTGAAAAAGTGATAAAGAAGGAGAAGATCTTCAGATCTAGCTCGAATGGATATTGGTAAAGGCCAGGCACTTGCATGGCTAGATCCAAAACCTCAGGTAATCAGCAGGATCATGAAAGGGTAATCGGATTACCCAAATCAAGATATAATTTAATCAAATTTAATTTTTCTTTTATTTTTATTTATTAGATCTATAAAATTAGATCTAAAAAATCTCAAATCTGATATAGATGCTTGAGAGAAATTTTTGAAATATCTCTCTTGATCCGATCAGATCTGAACGAACTTGATCCGAAAAATCAGGATTTTTTCTTCACTAATAATCTCTTCTTCAAGTTCCTTCCTCTTCAACAAGCTCTCTACAAATAATCTATCAACCCATTGGAAATTATCTTTGGACTCTCGTAATTGTCTTCCTAGGACCTTTGACATAGTCTCCATGTCCTTAATAGCTTGTCGCTCATAGATCATTTGGATCTTCAGCTGTTGAAGTTCGGCCTTCTCCTTCTCGTACGACTTGAAAAAGATCACTGAAGGACTTTCTTAAAGAAGCAAGTTTCTCTGACACTTCGCTAACACCGGCCTACTGATTATCAGCTAACTGCTTCTAAAGATGAGTCACTTCATCTCTAGCCGCCTTAAGCTCACGTTCAAGTCTAGACATTTTCTCCGCCCAGTATATTCTATAACTGTTATGCCAAGCTTTGGTGTTTTGAAGTTATTTTTGGAGCTCTAAAAATTTCTTCGACCAATCTCAGTCATACCACGTCTTATTAGAAGACCATGGCGAGCTCCCTTCCAATAGCAAAATTTTTCTTTTGCTATGTTGAGCTTAACTTCAAGGGAGTTGGCCTTGGACGTCAAGGCCCAAGCTTTCTCACTGCAGAGTTTCTGCTCTCGTTCAAATTCTTCAATCAAGTGCTGCTTCTTGTTGATATAACCCATAGAACTTTTTTTGTGCACTTGGCGTAAGCGAGTAACCTCGATTGTTAAGTCTGAGCAACTTTTCCTCGACTTTTGAAGTTCACCTTTGACCTTCTTCAACTTCTTTTTTAACTGATGAACTTCCCTTATCAAGTTTTTAGTAACAACTTTCAAGGGGACACCCTCAGGCAGCGACGTAGCCTCAGTCAGAGAAGAAAGGCCAGGGCTTTGCTCGGTAGAGGAATTCTGAATGACAAACATCACCATACAAGTATGAAGAAAGGAAATTTACTTTCATTCCATTAACAAAATGTTTGAATACATTGGAAGAAAAGAAAAAGAAGAAAAAAATACAATCATCAAAAATTTTGAACCTCGGGCGACACCATGGCAGACGAGGTTAGTGTTAGATATATGTGCCCTAAAAGCCAGAATTGGCTGACACTTGTAATACACTTCTAGTGACAAAATTATAATTTTAACTATTATCAATAAAATGGGTTATTTTTTATCACATATGTGCATTTAGTGTCTGTGATACATCATCCTTTGAGTTAATGGTAATGATAATTTTGAAGGAAAATCCTGATTTCCCAGTCCAGGTTCGTTCAGATCTGATCAGATCAAGAGATATATTTCAAAAAATTTTCTCTTAATCCCAATCAGATCTTGATATATTTTAGATCTGATTCTTATTATTTTAATAAAATAAAATTAAAAGATAAATTAAATCAAATTTAATTTACCTGATCTGGGTAATCCTCTATGATCCTAGCGAAGTGATCAACGGTTCCTGTACCACGGGATCTGGACTCTTCTCTTAACCCCATCTAAGATCAAGTCTCAAATCCGAAGAATCCTCATGTTTTTGGAGCAATTTATGAGTTAATAATGATTATTCATGTCTTAAATTTTCAACTCTTGAAAATATGAATTATCATTACCATTAACTCAAAGGATGTATCACAGACACTAAATACACATATGTGATAGAAAATAACCCATTTTATTGATTTTAGTCAAAATTATAATTTTGCCCCTAGAAGTGTATTACAAGTGTCAGCCAATTCTGGCTTCTAGGGCACATATATCTAACAATCTCCCACTTGTCCTAAAGCCAATTGGCTACAAGTCTAAGTCCCATCTTCTCAAGGTGGGCTTCGATCTTCTGCTGGCCCAACGGCTTTGTAAGTGGGTCTGCCACATTATCTGCGGAGTTGACTCTCTTGACCTCGACGTAACCCTTTCTCGAGGTAATCGCGGATGAGGTGGTATCGCCGCTCAATATGCTTGGATTTCTGGTGAGACCTCGGCTCCTTAGCAAGGGCTATGGCGCCATTGTTGTCGCAGTATAGAGGAATGGCATCTGATGGCATTACTCCAATTTCTGCAGCAAACTTCTTGTACCAGAATGCTTCCTTCGCAGCCTCTGATGCAGCGATATATTCTGCTTCCATGGTGGAATCTGCTATCACCGTTTGCTTGGAACTCTTCCAGCTGACAGCTCCACCATTGCACACAAACAGACTTCCAGATGTCGACTTTCGATCATCTATATCGGACATGAAATCCGAGTCTGTGTATCCCTGGACTTGGAGTTCTCCGTTACCAAAGACCAACATCATATCCTTAGTTCTTCTCAAGTACTTAAGGATACATTTCACAGAAGTCCAGTGTTCTTCACCTGGATTTGACTGATATCTGCTTGTGACACTCACAGCATGGGCTATATCAGGTCGTGTACATAGCATGGCATACATGAGGCTCCCTATTGCAGAAGCATAAGGGATCTTGCTCATGCGTTCTATTTCCTCAGGTGTGCTGGGGCACATCTTCTTGGAAAGATGAATACCATGTCTGAAGGGTATTAATCCCCTCTTAGAGTTTTCCATACTAAACCTCTTTAGTACTTTCTCTATGTACATCTTCTGTGAAAGTCCTAGCATCCTATTCGGTCTATCCCTATAGACCTTAATTCCTAGAATAAAGGATGCTTCACCTAGGTCTTTCATGGAGAATTCCCTGGACAACCACATCTTGACTGATGTCAACATGGGAATATCATTCCCAATAAGGAGGATGTCATCCACGTACAATACGAGGAAGACAACAGCGCTCCCACTGACCCTTTTGAAAACACATGGTTCCTCTTCATTTTTGATGAAACCAAACTTTTTGATCACATCATTGAAACGAGTGTTCCAGCTCCGAGATGCTTGCTTAAGTCCATATATGGACCTTTGCAGCTTGCAAACCTTGTGATCAGTATCACTGGATGTGAAACCTAGCGGCTGTTCCATATAGATATCTTCCTCAAGATATCCATTTAGGAATGCCGTTTTCACGTCCATTTGCCATATTTCATAATCGAAATAGGCTGCAACAGCAAGCAATGTGCGGATGGATTTTAGCATAGCTACTGGGGAAAAGGTATCCTGATAGTCAATGCCTTCGCGTTGACTATAACCTTTTGCCACCAGTCTAGCCTTGAATGTCTCCACATTCCCATCTGCACCAATCTTTCTCTTGAAGATCCATTTACACCCAATAGGTACTATACCTTCTGGTGGATCTACCAAGGTCCAGACTTGGTTTGAGTGCATCGAGTCAATTTCTGACTGCATTGCCTCTAGCCATTTCTCGGAGTCGATATCTGATATCGCCTCGTTGTAGGTTTTGGGATCATCACCATGAGCACCATTACCTACGAGGAACATTTCCTCTACATCCTCTGAAATAATACCTAAGTATCTTTCAGGGGGACGGGAAAACTCTTTCCGATCTACGAGGTGGAGGAGGTAGTGTTCTTATTGGCTCAACCTGATTTGGTTCCACTTGGTCCTTAGCTCGTTCTGCTTGTGAGACTTTCTCATCAAGCTTGAATCTGCTTTCCAATGCCGCTATCTTGAATAAACTATTTTTCAAGAAAGATGGCATGTCGACTCACAATCACATTGTGGTCTTCTGGAATGTAGAAATAGTATCCTAATGACTCTTTAGGATATCCTATGAATCGAGCTCTGAAAGGACCTAAACTCTAACTTGTCCGCTTGTTGTCTTTTGACATGAGCCGGACAACCCCAAATTCTGAGATGACTCAGACTTGGTTTCTTACCGTGCCATATCTCATACGGTGTGGTAGGAACGGTTTTAGAGGGAACCCTATTCAGTAGATAGATTGAAGTTAACAATGAGTGTCCCCAAAGAAAATCAGGGAGGTCTGTGAAGCTCATCATGGATCGAACCATATCCAATAGAGTCCGATTTCTCCATTCTGAAACCCCGTTGAGTTGAGGTGTTCCTGGTGGAGTCCATTGAGAGACTATGCCATTATCCTTGAGATAGTCTAGGAATTCCCTGCTAAGGTATTCACCTCCTCGATCTGATCGAAGAACCTTAATGGGTTTTCCTGTTTGTTTTTCTACTTCATGTCTGAATTCTTTGAACTTTTCAAAAGCTTCAGACTTGTGTCTCATAAGATACACATACCCATACCTAGACAGATCATCGGTAAAGGTAATGAAGTAGACAAAATTGCCTCTAGCCGGCACATCAAATGGGCCGCACACATCTGTATGTACTAGGGCAAGGAGATCTGTGGCCCTCTCCCCATGTCCAACAAAAGGGAGTTTAGTCATTTTGCCTTGAAGACAAGGATTCACAAGTTGGATATGACTCGGAAAGTCAATGGACTCAATAGCCCATTTTTCTCCAATTTGTTGATCCTATCTTCTGCTATATGACCTAATCTCAGGTGCCATAGATATCTGTCGTTTGGACTATCCCTAGGTCGTTTGGCATTCACGTTTTGCTCGATAGTTAGAACAGGTAGGTACATCAATATGTAGCTGATAAAGACCATTAATAAGGAAACCATTTGCAATTTTATTTCTTTCATAAAGAATGTTACAATGGTCCTTAAAGAAGGTGATCACATAACCTTCTTGTGCTAAGCATGAAACAGAAATCAAATTCCTGCTAGCTGCAGGCACATAATAACAGTCTTTCAAAACTAAGTCTAAACCAGATGGTAATCGAAGAGGGTATGTTCCCACGGCTACTGCAGCAACTCTTGCTCCATTACCGATGCGTAGGATCATGTCTCCATCCCTCAGCCTCCTGCTATCCTCAAGACCCTGCATAGAAGTGCACAGATGAGCACTAGAACCAGAGTCAAGCACCCAACTGGATGCAGAAGAAACCGTAAGGTTAGACTCAATAACGAGCATACCTCCAGAAGGACCTTCCTTCTTGTTCTTCAGGGTGGCCAGGTAAGTAGGGCAGTTCCGCTTCCAATGGCCGTCGCTGTTGCAATGGAAACACTTTCCTTTGCCATCGGCCTTTTTCTTCGATTCTGCCTTCTTCTTCTTTGATCCTTCCACCTTTTGCTTTTTCACAGACTTCTTTTTCTTTCCATAAGACTTTCTTTTGGAAGAAGTCCGTTCCATAGCAAGAACTGAGCCTTTAGAACCTTTCATAGAAAGCTCAGCGGTAACCAGCATATTCATTAACTCGGCCAAGGAATTCTGAAGTTTATGCATGTGGTAATTCATGATGAATTGCCCATATGCATCAGTCAAGGATTGCAGAATGATATCGTTCTGCAGGTCCAAGTCCAACTTCACACCGAGCTTCTCAAGCTCTTCCATGTCCTTGATCATTGTCAGACAGTGATCTTGGACTGACTGCCCATCACGCATCTTAGCCTTAAAAAGTCATTTCGTGACTTGATATTTGGCTGCGCGACTCTGTTCACCAAACATCTCCTGCAGGTGAGCCAACATTTGGCGAGCAGTCCCGATATCCTCATGTTGGCGCTGGAGCTCATCAGACATCGAGCCCAACATGTAATATCTGGCCTTATTATCTTCGTCAATCCATTTTTCCAGAGACGCTCTCTGTTCAACAGATGGACGGGCTGGTAATGTGGGAGGGTCCTGGTCCAAAACATGGGTTAACTTCTCGGAATCCCAAAATAATTTTGTAGTTCCTGAGCCAATCTTTATAATTGGGTCCAGTCAGTCTATGTGTGTCCAGGATACGTGCCAATGGGTTGGACGCAGACATATTTCCTGTAGAGAGTCAAAGATTCTAGTTAGATACTGTAATTTTGACTTGACCAATTTATTTAGGGATTTTATTTTTAAACAAATTAGCTCCCACTATTTTCTCGGATCCCTACACTCCCTCTGTAGAGATGCAAAAATCTCCACGATTAATGATTTCTAGTGGGTGGTGCGGTCTCACCAACTGACTCATCACCTCACCTAACAGTTATTGGTGATGGGTTAGCCAATGAGTGAACAACTCTTGTTCAATGATTCTCTAATCATGGTGCACCCAAACTTGGTCTCTAATTCATGAATCTCACCGTATCCGAAATATTGATCCACTCCTTAGTTAAGTCAGACCCACCATTTGCATAGACTGGGTTCCTAATTGAGTCTCTCACCGTATCCGGAAATATTGAGCCCAACTCATCCTCCAGCCCATAGCATCCAATGCCTAATAGACATGGTTGCATCTTCCCGGTGCAACTGAGCCACTGTATCCAGCCGAGAACAATCAACCCCGGGAAGGGCCCGCACATCTACAATGGTGGAAGACCTCAGACTTAATCTTTTCTTAGGGAGAATTGATTCAGGTCTCATTAAACTAGACTTGGCTTAGTCATAACAATTATGACTAACCTAGTGGCATGGGTTAGCTCGGATTATTGACCACCTCAGATCAGAACTGTGTCAACAGATATGGCCAGGTAAGTGAGACCGGTGGAAGGAATATGCCATTAACTCGTACAAGAACGCATTCAGGTCGAGTAGCTTCCAATTAAAAACCAGTCGGTCGTCTATGCCAAACTTACCTTAGACACCAAATTGTTGAGTCAGAACCAATTGGGTTAGCCTACAATCCAGACTCTAACCTCTGAGCCTAATTAGGTCTTGCTTGATCGTGACTCGATCTTGACCCAGACTTAATCCTATTAGGCTGGTCAATTTAAGCATTGTTGATCCCATCTAACCAACTCTTGATTCGGTTTGATCAACCGCTTAGACCTAATTGAGCTACCCAAGCCCGAACCCAGTATTATGAATATGTCTTAGATCTGAAATTCTCAATTTTAGACCTAATTAATATTTCCATAAACTTAATTCTTAATTAAGTAGGGTTCATAAACAAAATATGCACAATAAATCCTAGGGTTTCAGGATCTAGGGTTTTGCAGAAAGTAAGTTTTGGGTTTCTGATTAAGGACGAACACGCAGCACCCCTACACATCATAAGAACACCCCATCGAATGGGAAGAGAGGGCCTTTAAACCCTTCTTCGTTCTTATGACCGGACGGCCAAGAGGAACGCCTTAATCAGGAACATTCAATACTACAAAACAATATCAGATCTATATCATATATCTCATATATAAAGTAGATCTAATCATGGCATATTTTGCATACATCTCATGTATCAAATCATGCATATTTTCAGATCTAAATTATCTCATAATAATCTAAAAAATTAGATTTAAATTGATCTAATCAAAATAAATTCTAATCTAGATAATTATGTAGAACTATTCTACAACTAGTCTAGACATGCATCAATCATATCTCATATGATATTCAAAAATTAAATAATTTTTATTTGCTATTTTTTAGATGTTATTATAACACTTATAATATCAAAAAATAGTAAATAAAAAGATCTAAAATATGATTTAATCAGATTAAATCAAAAATATGCAAGAATATTCTATAGAACTATTCTATTCTAGAACTAGTCATGCATATCTTCTAATCTTAGATCCAAATTATTTAATTTTAATTTTTTCTGATTTCAGATCTGATCACATCTCATGTGACATCTGAAAATCAATTATTTTCTAATTAAAATAAATTTAAAATCAGATCTAAACAATTTAGAACCATGGCTCTGATACCAGTTGAAGGGAAATCCTGATTTTTCGGTCCAGGTTCGTTCAGATCTGATCAGATCAAGAGATATATTTCAAAAATTTTTCTCTTGATCCCAATCAGATCTTGATATGTTTCAGATCTGATTCTTATTATTTTAATAAAATAAAATTAAAAGATAAATTAAATCAAATTTAATTTACCTGATCTGGGTAATCCTATTACCCTGTTGATGATCCTGTTTGCAGCGGAAGGTTCTGGATCTTAGCCACGCAAGCGCCTGGCCTCTACCGGTATCCACTCGGGTTGGATCTGGAGATCCTCTTCTTCTCTATCACACCTCCAAAAATCAGATCTGGATCTGATCTGGAGGATCTTCAAAACTCTTTTGAAGATGAGCAGTCGTCCTTTGCAGCAGCGCAGCCTTCTTGCTTTTGATCGCCTTTCTTTGATCTGAATCGCACCAACCAAGGTCCAAAACTCCTTTTGGACGTGGAGAGCAAGGGGAGAAGAGACTATGGCATGGAGAAGGAGGGGAGAGGCAGCCTTGGGGCATGGGAAACTATGATCTCAATCATATCTCTTATCTCATACAATCTGAGTTGGGCGCAGGGTCTTATTTATAGACTAAGCTGTGATCCAACTCCTCTTCCTTCCCAACCAATCACAACCCTTTGTGAAATCAGATCTAAATCTGATTGGTGGGAATAGAGACCCCTGGATTCCTCCTTAGAGGGTGCCTAAGACCAGTCAAAGTTGGTTCTTAGAAGAACTCTAATTGGAATCCAAAAAGGAGATGGAGTCCTTGTCCAACAAGGACTCCTAGGCGCCTCCAACTTGGGCACACGCCTAGGGTGGCGTGCGCCCTTCTCCTTGCCAGGTTCTGGCAGGGGGACAGGCCCCCACCAGCTCTCCAATAGGTGCATGACATGTGGTCAAAAGTCAAAGTGTCAATGGTCAACGTTTGACCAGTCAAAGGTAGACTTTTGACCAAAGTCAAAGAACAAGAAATGGCAGGTGACCAAAAATGGCAGGTAGTGTCTTACAAATAAGACAACCTTTTCTGACTTGGACAACCTCCAGTCAGACCATATGAAGGCCTCTGATTTGAGCACAAACTCCTTTGGCTCAGACAGGACAACTTATTTATGATAGCAAAAGAAGAACGTTAGGTTCAATCGAGTGCTAGCACGATTTCCTTGAACCTAATTGAATCTCATTCAGATCAATTGAACTAGATCAGTTCAATTGATGATCACCAGATTCAAACCCTTGTTTGTGTGACCCAGTTAGGTTCAGTTCTGTATGGTAATGGGATATGTCATGATCTCTATCATCGACATCATCGAAACTCCTTTCGATGGATCAGAACTCTTCTGATTCGAACAGCTAGAATGATCGATCATCTAAATCATTCTAATTGCTCCCAAAATCCACCAGTGACACCTAGCAGTATATGGTGGCAACCCATCAGAGCTGAATGCGAACCTCTTGGTGCAGCTACCTGTGTGATTCAAGTTCTTCTATCTTGAGCCCCGATCAGATTAGGGTTAAGGTGAACTCGTCAAACCCTAGTCTCTGTCATATGATGTAATCATTCGATTCGAGTCCAATGTGAAAATCTAAATAGAAACTCTTTCTATTATTTCACTCTACCATGGCCATGGATTTCTGGACTTGATTCTCATGATCATCATAGGGCTACTCCTCTACCACCGAGGTAGATAGATTCCATCTTGATGCAATCCAGTTCCTACAATGAACATGTCATAGCCAACATACACCTCAGGGTTCCATATGGCTAGGAGACCGAGTAATGGTGTAGTCAAACTATAACACCCTCAAGGTGAACTGCCGATGCATCTCAGGTCAAAGAACCAGACACACTACTGCAGCATCGAGTCAGTCATTGACGAGAAGGTAGACTCCCTAATGACTACTCGAGGTGGTCACGCTCAGTGCCCTCGTTCTCTAACGAGTACCTGTACTCTCGCTCCGGTGTCTCCACACCGTAGACTCAAGACTCATCTACTAAAGAGAAGCGATTGTACACCAACCTTTCGAATCAATCACCATCCTCGTGATGATCCTATGGTCGGGAGTAATTTATGAGTTAATAATGATTATTCATGTCTTAAATTTTCAACTCTTGAAAATATGAATTATCATTACCATTAACTCAAAGGATGTATCACAGACACTAAATACACATATGTGATAGAAAATAACCCATTTATTGATTTTAGTCAAAATTATAATTTTGCCCCTAGAAGTGTATTACAAGTGTCAGCCAATTCTGGCTTCTAGGGCACATATATCTAACAAATTCATTATTTTCAAGAGTTAAAAATTTAAGACATGAATAGCATTATTAAACTCAAAAAAATGCTCCCGACCATAGGTCATCAACGAGGATGGTGACCTTGAAATCGAAAAGATTGGTGATACAATCGCTCCATTAGTAGATGAGTCTTGAAGTCTAATGGTGTGGAGTACACCAGAGTGAGGAGTAGGTACTGTTAGAGAATGAGGCAAACTGAGCGTGACTACGCTCGAGTAAGTAATTAGGAAGTTACCTTCTCGTCAACTGACATGACGTCGATGCTGCAGTGGTGTGCCTAATTCATTCTGACCTGAGAGCATCGACAGTTCACCTTGAGGTGTTATAGTTTGAAAAAAAAAAAAAAAAAAAAACAAACCCCCCCGACAAAGCAATTAAAAAAAAAAAAAAAAAAAAAAAAAGAAAAAAAAAAAAAAAAAAAAACCCCACCCCCCCCACCCCCAACCATAACATCGGTCTCCTAAAGCCATATCGAACTCCTAGGTTGATTGTGCTATGATACATGTTCGATTGTAGGAACTGGATTGACATCAAGATTGGAATCTTATCTACCTCGGGTGGTAGAGGACCAGCCTAAGAGATATAAGAGAATTCAAGTATCAGACAAGCCCATGGCCATGGATAGAGTGAATAATTGAAAGAGTTGCTATTTAGGTTTTACATACTCAAATTGAATGCAATAGATTACATCAAGATAGAGACTAGGGTTTGACGGAGTCACCTTAACCCTAAATCTGATACGGACTTTCAGAGATAGAAGAACTGTAATCACATAGTAGATGCACCAAGAGGTTCGCATTCAGCTCTATGGTTGCCACCATATACTGCTAGGTGTCACTGGTGGATTTTGGAGCAATTAGAATGATTAGATTGATCGATCATTCTAGCTTTCGAAATCAGAAGAGTTCTGTCCATCGAAAGAAGTTTTGAATGATGTCGAATGATAGAGATCCATGACATATTCCATTACCATACAGAAACTGAACTAACTGGGTCAACAAAAAGAATTGAGGGTGATCATCAATTGAACTGATCCAGTTCAATTGATCTGATCAGAGATTCAATTAGGTTCAAAAAATCTGCTAGCACTCGATTGATACCTAACGTTCTTCTTTTTACTATCATAAATAAGTTTGTCCTGTCTGAGCCAAACGGATTTGTGCTCAATCAGAGGCCTTCATGATCGTCTGCAGGAAGTGTCCTAGTCAGAAAAGAGTTGTTATTTTGTAAGACAATACCTCCATTTTGGTCACCTGCCATTTCTTGTTCCTTGACTTTGTCAAAAGTCTACCTTTGACTGGTCCAAATGTGACCATTGATACTTTGACTTCTATCACGTGTCATGCACCTATTGATAGCTGGTGGGGCTTGTCCCCTTACCAGAACCTAGCAAAGAAGGGCGCACGCCACCCGGTGGCGTGTGCCCAAGTTTGAGCAGCCAGGAGTCCCTTTGGGACAGGAGCTCCATTCTTTCCTTTTGTATTTCCAATTAGAATTTCTCTAAGAACCCAATTTGACTGGTCTTAGGGACCTCTAAGGAAGGAATCCAAGGACTCTTTTTTCACAATTAGATTTAGATCTGATTTCACAGGGTTTGGATTGGTTGGGAAGAAGAGGAGTTGGATCACAGCATACTAATAAATAAGACCCTTCGCCCAACTCAGAATGCGAGATGAAGAATTGAGATCATATTTTCTCCATGCCCCAAGGCTGCCTCTCTCTTCTTCTCATGCCATCCTCTCTCCCTCTGCTCTTCCACAGCCCAAAGGTGTTGCGGACCGTTGGTTGCAATCAATAAGAAAGCGATAAAAAGTAGAAGGCTGCGCATCTGCAAAGGACACACTGCTATCTTCAAAGGATTTTGAAGATCCTTCCAATCAGAGTCAGATCCTAATTTTTATGAGAGTGATAGGAAGAAGAGGATCTCCAAGATCTAACAAGTGGAATACCGTACGAGGCCAGACTTGCCTGGCTAAGATCCAGAACTTCGCTGCACAGGATCATCAACGAGATATATAGGATTACCCAATCAAGTAAATTAATTTATTTAATTTATCTTAATTTATTTTTATTATTAATAATACAAGAAATAGATCTAAACATAATCATAATTATAGGATCAGAATAAAAAAATTTTGAAAATATATCTCTTGATCGATCAGATCTGAACAACCTGATCAACAAAATCAGGATTTTTTCTTAACTGGTATCAGAGCCAGGTTCTAAATGTTTAGATACTAATTTAAATTATTTAATTAAAAATATATTGATTTCAGATGTTCACATGAGATGTGAATCAGATCGTGAAATAGACAAAATTAAAATTAAATAATTTGATCTAAGATTAGAAAATGCATGACTAGTTCTTAAAGTAGACATATTTTTATAATCTCTCTTTT
>QRFJ01003185.1:55990-147006 GCA_006176705.1 Cocos nucifera | reverse complement strand
AATCACATAGGTAGCTGCACCAAGAGGTTCGCATTCAGCTCTGATGGGTTGCCACCATATACTACTAGGTGTCACTGGTGGATTTTGGGAGCAATTAGAATGATTTAGATGATCGATCATTCTAGCTGTTCGAATCAGAAGAGTTCTGATCCATCGAAAGGAGTTTCGATGATGTCTATGATAGAGATCATGACATATCCCATTACCATACAGAACTGAACCTAACTGGGTCACACAAACAAGGGTTTGAATCTGGTGATCATCAATTGAACTGATCCAGTTCAATTGATCTGAATGAGATTCAATTAGGTTCAAGAAAATCGTGCTAGCACTCGATTGAACCTAACGTTCTTCTTTTACTATCATAAATAAGTTGTCCTGACTGAGCCAAAGGAGTTTGTGCTCAATCAGAGGCCTTCATATGGTCTGACTGGAGGTTGTCCAAGTCAGAAATGGTTGTCTTATTTGTAAGACATTACCTGCCATTTTTGGTCACCTGCCATTTCTTGTTCTTTGACTTTGGTCAAAAGTCTACCTTTGATTGGTCAAACGTTGACCAATGACCCTTTGACTTTTGACCACATGTCATGCACCTATTGGAGAGCTGGTGGGGGCCTGTCCCCCTGCCAGAACCTGGCAAGGAGAAGGGCGCACGCCAAGGGTGGCGTGAGCCCAAGTAGGAGGCGCCTAGGAGTCCTTGTTGGACAAGGACTCCACCTCCCTTTTGGATTCCAATCAAGTGTTCTACTAAGAATCCAGTTTGACTGGTCTTAGGCGCCCTCTAAGGAGGAATCCAGGGGTCTCTTTTTCAACCAATCAGATTTAGATCTGATTTCACAAAGGGTTGTGATTGGTTGAGAGGAAGAGGAGTTGGATCACAAGAGGTCTATAAATAAGACCCTGCACCCAACCCTAATCCTAAGGAAAGTCAAAGTGAATTCAATAGAGATTTCCCACGTCCAAGGCTGCCTCTCCCCTCCTTCTCCATGCCATACTCTCTTCTCCCCTTGCTTTCCACGTCCAAAAGTGTTTTGGACTTAGTTTGGTGCGATTCAGATCAAGGAAAGGCGATCAAAAGCAAGAAGGCTGCGCTGCTGCAAAAGGACGACTGCAGATCTTCAAAAGAGTTTTGAAGATCCTCCAGATCAGATCCAGATCTGAATTTTTGGAGGTGTGATAGAGAAGAAGAGGATCTCCAGATCCAACCCGAGTGGATACCGGTAGAGGCCTGGCGCTTGCGTGGCTAAGATCCAGAACCTTCCGCTGCAATCAGGATCATCTACAGGGTAATAGGATTACCCAAATCAGGTAAATTGAATTTGATTTAATTTATCTTTTATTTTATTTATTAAAATAATAAGAATCAGATCTGAAACATATCAAGATCTGATTGGTCAAGAGAAAATTTTTGAAATATATCTCTTGATCTAATCAGATCTGGACGAACCTGGACGAAATTTTCCCTCATCTACTAAAGAGAAGCGATTGTACACCAACCTTCCGGATCAATCACCATCCTCGTGATGATCCTATGGTCGGGAGCAATTTATGAGTTAATAATGATTATTCATGTCTTAAATTTTCAACTCTTGAAAATATGAATTATCATTACCATTAACTCAAAGGATGTATCACAGACACTAAATACACATATGTGATAGAAAATAACCCATTTTATTGAATTATAGTCAAAATTATAATTTTGCCCCTAGAAGTGTATTACAAGTGTCAGCCAATTCTGGCTTCTAGGGCACATATATCTAACAATCTCCCACTTGTCCTAAAGCCAATTGGCTACAAGTCTAAGTCCCATCTTCTCAAGGTGGGCTTCGATCTTCTGCTGGCCCAACGGCTTTGTAAGTGGGTCTGCCACATTATCTGCGGAGTTGACTCTCTTGACCTCGAACGTAACCTTCTCGAGGTAATCGCGGATGAGGTGGTATCGCCGCTCAATGTGCTTGGATTTCTGGTGAGACCTCGGCTCCTTAGCAAGGGCTATGGCGCCATTGTTGTCGCAGTATAGAGGAATGGCATCTGATGGCATTACTCCAATTTCTGCAGCAAACTTCTTGTACCAGAATGCTTCCTTTGCAGCCTCTGATGCAGCGATATATTCTGCTTCCATGGTGGAATCTGCTATCACAGTTTGCTTGGAACTCTTCCAGCTGACAGCTCCACCATTGCACACAAACAGACTTCCAGATGTCGACTTTCGATCATCTATATCGGACATGAAATCCGAGTCTGTGTATCCCTGGACTTGGAGTTCTCCATTACCAAAGACCAACATCATATCCTTAGTTCTTCTCAAGTACTTAAGGATACATTTCACAGAAGTCCAGTGTTCTTCACCTGGATTTGACTGATATCTGCTTGTGACACTCACAGCATGGGCTATATCAAGGTCGTGTACATAGCATGGCATACATGAGGCTCCCTATTGCAGAAGCATAAGGGATCTTGCTCATGCGTTCTATTTCCTCAGGTGTGCTAGGGCACATCTTCTTGGAAAGATGAATACCATGTCTGAAGGGTATTAATCCCCTCTTAGAGTTTTCCATACTAAACCTCTTTAGTACTTCCTCTATGTACATCTTCTGTGAAAGTCCTAGCATCCTATTCGGTCTATCCCTATAGACCTTAATTCCTAGAATAAAGGATGCTTCACCTAGGTCTTTCATGGAGAATTCCTTGGACAACCACATCTTGACTGATGTCAACATGGGAATATCATTCCCAATAAGGAGGATGTCATCCACGTACAATACGAGGAAGACAACAGCGCTCCCACTGACCCTTTTGAAAACACATGGTTCCTCTTCATTTTTGATGAAACCAAACTTTTTGATCACATCATTGAAACGAGTGTTCCAGCTCCGAGATGCTTGCTTAAGTCCATATATGGACCTTTGCAGCTTGCAAACCTTGTGATCAGTATCACTGGATGTGAAACCTAGCGGCTGTTCCATATAGATATCTTCCTCAAGATATCCATTTAAGGAATGCCGTTTTCACGTCCATTTGCCATATTTCATAATCGAAATAGGCTGCAACGGCAAGCAATGTGCGGATGGATTTTAGCATAGCCACTGGGGAAAAGGTATCCTGATAGTCAATGCCTTCGCATTGACTATAACCTTTTGCCACTAGTCTAGCCTTGAATGTCTCCACATTCCCATCTGCACCAATCTTTCTCTTGAAGATCCATTTACACCCAATAGGTACTATACCTTCTGGTGGATCTACCAAGGTCCAGACTTGGTTTGAGTGCATCGAGTCAATTTCTGACTGCATTGCCTCTAAGCCATTTCTCGGAGTCGATATCTGATATCGCCTCGTTGTAGGTTTTGGGATCATCACCATGAGCACCATTACCTATGAGGAACATTTTCCTCTACGTCCTCTGAAATAATACCTAAGTATCTTTCAGGGGGATGGGAAACTCTTTCCGATCTACGAGGTGGAGGAGGTAGTGTTCTTATTGGCTCAACCTGATTTGGTTCCACTTGGTCCTTAGCTCGTTCTGCTTGTGAGACTTTCTCATCAAGCTTAATCTGCTTTTCCAATGCCGCTATCTTGAATAAACTATTTTTCAAGAAAGATGGCATGTCGACTCACAATCACATTGTGGTCTTCTGGAATGTAGAAATAGTATCCTAATGACTCTTTAGGATATCCTATGAATCGAGCTCTAAAGGACCTAAACTCTAACTTGTCCGCTTGTTGTCTTTTGACATGAGCCGGACAACCCCAAATTCTGAGATGACTCAGACTTGGTTTCTTACCGTGCCATATCTCATACGGTGTGGTAGGAACGGTTTTAGAGGGAACCCTATTCAGTAGATAAATTGAAGTTAACAATGAATGTCCCCAAAGAAAATCAGGGAGGTCTGTGAAGCTCATCATGGATCGAACCATATCCAATAGAGTCCGATTTCTCCGTTCTGAAACCCCGTTGAGTTGAGGTGTTCCTGGTGGAGTCCATTGAGAGACTATGCCATTTTCCTTAAGATAGTCTAGGAATTCCCGGCTAAGGTATTCACCTCCTCGATCTGATCGAAGAACCTTAATGGGTTTTTCCAGTTTGTTTTTCTACTTCATGTCTGAATTCTTTGAACTTTTCAAAAGCTTCAGACTTGTGTCTCATAAGATACACATACCCATACCTAGACAGATCATCGGTAAAGGTAATGAAGTAGACAAAATTGCCTCTAGCCGGCACATCAAATGGGCCGCACACATCAGTATGTACTAGGGCAAGGAGATCTGTGGCCCTCTCCCCATGTCCAACAAAAGGGAGTTTAGTCATTTTGCCTTGAAGACAAGATTCACAAGTTGGATATGACTCAAAAGTCAATGGACTCAATAGCCCATTTTTCTCCAATTTGTTGATCCTATCTTCTGCTATATGACCTAATCTCAGGTGCCATAGATATCTGTCGTTTGGACTATCCCTAGGTCGTTTGGCATTCACGTTTTGCTCGATAGTTAGAAACAGGTACATCAATATGTAGCTGATAAAGACCATTAATAAGGAAACCATTTGCAATTTTATTTCTTTCATAAAGAATGTTACAATGGTCCTTAAAGAAGGTGATCACATAACCTTCTTGTGCTAAGCATGAAACAGAAATCAAATTCCTGCTAGCTGCAGGCACATAATAACAGTCTTTTAAAACTAAGTCTAAACCAGATGGTAATCGAAGAGGGTATGTTCCCACGGCTACTGCAGCAACTCTTGCTCCATTACCGACGCGTAGGATCATGTCTCCATCCCTCAGCCTCCTGCTATCCTCAAGACCCTGCATGGAAGTGCACAGATGAGCACTAGAACCAGAGTCAAGCACCCAACTGGATGCAGAAGAAACCGTAAGGTTAGACTCAATAACGAGCATACCTCCAGAAGGACCTTCCTTCTTGTTCTTCAGGGTGGCCAGGTAAGTAGGGCAGTTCCGCTTCCAATGGCCGTCGCTGTTGCAATGGAAACACTTTCCTTTGCCATCGGCCTTCTTCTTCGGCTTCTGCCTTCTTCTTCTTTGATCCTTCCACCTTTTGCTTTTTCACAGACTTCTTTTTCTTTCCATAAGACTTTCTTTTGGAAGAAGTCCGTTCCATAGCAAGAACTGAGCCTTTAGAACCTTTCATAGAAAGCTCAGCGGTAACCAGCATATTCATTAACTTCGGCCAAGGAATTTTGAAGTTTATGCATGTGGTAATTCATGATGAATTGCCCATATGCATCAGTCAAGGATTGCAGAATAATATCGTTCTGCAGGTCCAAGTCCAACTTCACACCGAGCTTCTCAAGCTCTTCCATGTCCTTGATCATTGTCAGACAGTGATCTTGGACTGACTGCCCATCACGCATCTTAGCCTTAAAAAGTCATTTTGTGACTTGATATTTGGCTGCGCGACTCTGTTCACCAAACATCTCCTGCAGGTGAGCCAACATTTGGCGAGCAGTCCCGATATCTTCATGTTGGCGCTGGAGCTCATCAGACATCGAGCCCAACATGTAATATCTGGCCTTATTATCTTCGTCAATCCATTTTTCCAGAGACGCTCTCTGTTCAACAGGATGGACGGGCTGGTAAGGTGGGAGGGTCCTGGTCCAAAACATGGGTTAACTTCTCTGAAACCCAAAATAATTTTGTAGTTCCTGAGCCAATCTTTATAATTGGGTCCAGTCAGTCTATGTGTGTCCAGGATACGTGCCAATGGGTTGGACGCAGACATTTTCCTGTAGAGAGTCAAAGATTCTAGTTAGATACTGTAATTTTGACTTGACCAATTTGTTTAGGGATTTTATTTTTAAACAAATTAGCTCCCACTATTTTCTCGGATCCCTACACTCCCTCTGTAGAGATGCGAAAATCTCCATGATTAATGATTTCTAGTGGGTGGTGCGGTCTCACCAACTGACTCATCACCTCACCTAACAGTTATTGGTGATGGGTTAGCCAATGAGTGAACAACTCTTGTTCAATGATTCTCTAATCATGGTGCACCCAAACTTGGTCTCTAATTCATGAATCTCACCGTATCCGAAATATTGATCCACTCCTTAGTTAAGTCAGACCCACCATTTGCATAGACTGGGTTTCCTAATTGAGGTCTCTCACCGTATCCAGAATATTGAGCCCAACTCATCCTCCAGCCCATAGCATCCAATGCCTAATAGACATGGTTGCATCTTCCCGGTGCAACTGAGCCACTGTATCCAGTCCGAGAACAATCAACCCCGGGAAGGGCCCGCACATCTACAATGGTGGAAGACCTCAGACTTAATCTTTTCTTAGGGAGAATTGATTCAGGTCTCATTAAACTAGACTTGGCTTAGTCATAACAATTATGACTAACCTAGTGGCATGGGTTAGCTCGGATTATTGACCACCTCAGATCAGAACTGTGTCAACAGATATGGCCAGGTAAGTGAGACCGGTGGAAGGAATATGCCATTAACTCGTACAAGAACGCATTCAGGTCGAGTAGCTTCCAATTAAAAATCCAGTCGGTCATCTATGCCAAACTTACCTTAGACACCAAATTGTTGAGCCAGAACCAATTGGGTTAGCCTACAATCCAGACTCTAACCTCTGAGCCTAATTAGGTCTTGCTTGATCGTGACTCGATCTTGACCCAGACTTAATCCTATTAGGCTGGTCAATTTAAGCATTGTTGATCCCATCTAACCAACTCTTGATTCGGTTTGATCAACCGCTTAGACCTAATTGAGCTACCCAAGCCCGAACCCAGTATTATGAATATGTCTTAGATCTGAAAATTCTCAATTTTAGACCTAATTAATATTCCATAAACTTAATTCTTAATTAAGTAGGGTTCATAAACAAAATATGCACAATAAATCCTAGGGTTTCAGGATCTAGGGTTTTGCAGAAAGTAAGTTTTGGGTTTCTGATTAAGGACGAACACGCAGCACCCCTACACATCATAAGAACACCCCATCGAATGGGAAGAGAGGGCCTTTAAACCCTTCTTCATTCTTATGACCGGACGGCCAAGAGGAACGCCTTAATCAGGAACATGTCAATACTACAAAATAATATTTAGATCTATATCATATATCTCATATACAAAGTTAGATCTAATCATGGCATATTTTGCATACATCTCATGTATCATAATCATGCATATTTTCAGATCTAAATTATCTCATAATAATCTAAAAAATTAGATTTAAATTGATCTAATCAAAATAAATTCTAATCTAGACAATTATGTAGAACTATTCTACAACTAGTCTAGACATGCATCAATCATATCTCATATGATATTTAAAAATTAAATAATTTTTATTTGCTATTTTTTAGATGTTATTATAACACTTATAATATCAAAAAATAGTAAATAAAAAGATCTAAAATATGATTTAATCAGATTAAATCAAAACATGCAAGACTATTTTATAGAACTATTCTATTCTAGAATTCTATAGAACTATTCTATTCTAGAACTAGTCATGCATATCTTCTAATCTTAGATCCAAATCATTTAATTTTAATTTTTTTTTTTTTCTGATTTCAGATCTGATCACATCTCATGTGATATCTGAAATCACTTATTTTCTAATTAAAATAAATTTAAAATTAGATCTAAATAATTTTAGAACCATGGCTCTGATACCAGTTGAAGGGAAATCCTGATTTCCCGGTCCAGGTTCGTTCAGATCTGATCAGATCAAGAGATATATTTCAAAAATTTTTCTCTTGATCTCAATCAGATCTTGATATGTTTCAGATCTGATTCTTATTATTTTAATAAAATAAAATTAAAAGATAAATTAAATCAAATTTAATTTACCTGATTTGGGTAATCCTATTACCCTGTAGATGATCCTGTTTGCAGCGGAAGGTTCTGGATCTTAGCCACGCAAGCGCCTGGCCTCTACCGGTATCCACTCGGGTTGGATCTAGAGATCCTCTTCTTCTCTATCACACCTCCAAAAATTAGATCTGGATCTGATCTGGAGGATCTTCAAAACTCTTTTGAAGATCTGCAGTCGTCCTTTGCAGCAGCGCAGCCTTCTTGCTTTTGATCGCCTTTCTTTGATCTGAATCGCACCAACCAAGGTCCAAAACTCCTTTTGGACGTGGAGAGCAAGGGGAGAAGAGTGGTTTGGCATGGAGAAGGAGGGGAGAGGCAGCCTTGGGGCATGGGATTTCAATTCTCAATTGAATCTCTTAATTTGAGTTGGGCGCAGGGTCTTATTTATAGACTCTTGTGATCCAACTCCTCTTCCTCCCAACCAATCACAACCCTTTGTGAAATCAGATCTAAATCTGATTGGTTGGAATAGAGACCCCTGGATTCCTCCTTAGAGGGCGCCTAAGACCAGTCAAACTTGGATTCTTAGAAGAACTCTAATTGGAATCCAAAAGGGAGGTGGAGTCCTTGTCCAACAAGGACTCCTAGGCGCCTCCTACTTGGGCACACGCCACCGGGTTGGCGTGCGCCCTTCTCCTTGCCAGGTTCTGGCAGGGGGACAGGCCCCCACCAGCTCTCCAATAGGTGCATGACATGTGGTCAAAAGTCAAAGTGGTCAATGGTCAACGTTTGACCAGTCAAAGGTAGACTTTTGACCAAAGTCAAAGAACAAGAAATGGCAGGTGACCAAAAATGGCAGGTAATGTCTTACAAATAAGACAACCTATTCTGACTTGGACAACCTCCAGTCAGACCATATGAAGGCCTCTGATTGAGCACAAACTCCTTTGGCTCAGTCAGGACAACTTATTTATGATAGTAAAAGAAGAACGTTAGGTTCAATCGAGTGCTAGCACGATTTCCTTGAACCTAATTGAATCTCATTCAGATCAATTGAACTAGATCAGTTCAATTGATGATCACCAGATTCAAACCCTTGTTTGTGTGACCCAGTTAGGTTCAGTTCTGTATGGTAATGGGATATGTCATGATCTCTATCATCGACATCATCGAAACTCCTTTCGATGGATCAGAACTCTTCTGATTCGAACAGCTAGAATGATCGATCATCTAAATCATTCTAATTGCTCCCAAAATCCACCAGTGACACCTAGCAGTATATGGTGGCAACCCATCAGAGCTGAATGCGAACCTCTTGGTGCAGCTACCTGTGTGATTAAGTTCTTCTATCTTGAGCCCCGATCAGATTAGGGTTAAGGTGAACTCGTCAAACCCTAGTCTCTGTCATATGATGTAATCATTCGATTCGAGTCCAATGTGAAAATCTAAATAGAAACTCTTTCTATTATTTCACTCTGCCATGGCCATGGGCTTCTGGACTTGATTCTCATGATCATCATAGGGCTGCTCCTCTACCACCGAGGTAGATAGATTCCATCTTGATGCAATCCAGTTCCTACAATGAACATGCTATAGCCAACATACACCTCAGGGTTCCATATGGCTAGGAGACCGAGTAATGGTGTAGTCAAACTATAACACCCTCAAGGTGAACTGCCGATGCATCTCAGGTCAAAGAACCAGACACACTACTGCAGCATCGAGTCAGTCATTGACGAGAAGGTAGACTCCCTAATGACTACTCGAGGTGGTCACGCTCAGTGCCCTCGTTCTCTAACGAGTACCTGTACTCTCGCTCCGGTGTCTCCACACCGTAGACTCAAGACTCATCTACTAAAGAGAAGCGATTGTACACCAACCTTCTGGATCAATCACCATCCTCGTGATGATCCTATGGTCGGGAGCAATTTATGAGTTAACAATGATTATTCATGTCTTAAATTTTCAACTCTTGAAAATATGAATTATCATTACCATTAACTCAAAGGATGTATCATAGACACTAAATACACATATATGATAGAAAATAATCCATTTATTGCTTTTAGTCAAAATTATAATTTTGCCCCTAGAAGTGTATTACAAGTGTCAGCCAATTCTGGCTTCTAGGGCACATATATCTAACACTGAGATCACCTCAGTGACTTGCAAGCAACTCACTGTGCTTTGGTATCGGACTAACTGAATTTCTAATTCAGCAATGGAAGGCTTCTGGGCACAGTCAAGTACTTGCGAAGTTGGAGTGTAATTAAGATGGAATTGACTACTCTAAAAGTTGGAGAAGAATGTATCATTGTATTTCAATATATCAAAATCTTGGCCAGGGTAATCCATCAGATGGATTTGATATTTTGAAATATAATGTGGACAACCTGATCAAAGTTGATAATTCAACTCTGAAATATCCTACAAGCATTATGGTCAAGGGGATGAATTATATGAAAACTATATCCGCATGAGTTCTAAGGATGGTGTTCTACACCTTCAACCTATCCGACCGTTGGGTATTATTGCTAGATGGTCACTTCGATTGGTACAAAAATTTATTCCTATGCTACCAGCTTAAGTTTGGGCCTATGAGGTTACACACATTAGAGTTCACATTCCAATTGGATGGTTGATCAGTGATTTAGAATTATTTTAGGGTTAAATGATCAATACGGTTGATGTTTGACCTAGTGCAAGTATTGTAGGAGGATCGATTATCAATTTGATTGCTAATTGACATAATTTGATTAAGCAGTAGGCTGAGATTAAGTCTAATTAAATATGATTTAATTAGATTTAATTTGGACTTAATTGGATTAAATCCAATTGGTTTATTGGATAAGCCAAGTGCAAGGAAGAACTAGTCCTAGTCTAACTAGGACTTGGGTCAACATAATTTTTTGATTTGATTAGAAAATTAATCAAAATTAAAAATAATTTATTCTAATTTAAATAACTCCTTAAATAGATTAGGAATTTATTTAATTATGTTGGATTACTCATATTTTTATTTGGTTAAAAGACCTTGTTTGACCAAGTCAAAACAAGAGTCCTAGTGTGACTGGGACTCCCTATTCCTTATACCACCTAATCCTCATGCCCCACCCTCTTTGGTTTTTTATTTTTATGTCAAGATTCTCCACACCAAGGCCTTCTCACACTCCCATCCTCTCCTCTATTTCTCATTAGGAAGTTGGGTAATGGACTAAGTCAAAGTTGGAGTTTGTTTTGATTTGAAATCCTATGAGATAGTATTTTGAAACAACCAAAACTCTTCCCATAAGTGAGCCGACCCATCCTTTCTTATTTTCTTTGATTTTTATGGTGAAAGAGGACTTTTTTGTGCAGCCCCCATGCTGGTCCATGGCAGAAAAAAAGGTTGGGGTGCCCAACTAGCTGGTCCATGGCAGAAAAAAAGGTGGGGGTGCCCAAGAGTTGGGCACCCCAACAACTTCCCTTATTTGGTCCTTCCTAGTCTAGGTTTTTTTACCAAACTTGGACTCTGCATATCTCATTATTTAAAGAGAATTTTTTACTAAAATTTTTGTAGATTGCATACATTTGAGAGCTCTCTTTAGTGTAGAGAAAAGAGAAATTCATCTAGGTCATGGAGATATTAAAAACATAAATCAGGGTGTCTAGAAAAAGAACAAAAAAGAAGAAGAGGGTCTTCTTCTAGGATTTTTGGCTCCAAATCTCTTTCTCCTTTTTTTGTGAATATTTGAGAGGTGTCTCAACATCACGTACCTTCTTTCTTCCCTTCTAATTTTTGGAGTATCCAAGTCTTGAAGAAGAAAACACCAGATTGACCATCAAAGAGAGATCAGCACAGTACTAGCATGCTGTGCTGATTTCCTGCATCAGGATCTCTGATCGTGTTCATAGGCTCATGTGGATGACTCCTAGAGGCTGGATGCATGTGTGGCTCGTGACTTCATCCTCAAGCCTAGATCAGTAAGTTAGAACATCTAAGTTACTTAGGTAACAGATTCGATCTGTTATTTTATAGCTACATCAGATGTAGTATAGATCTAGATTGATATGATCAACCTTTTCTTTCTTATTTAATTTTTAATTTATGATTTAAATGCCATGCAATAATTATGTAGTAAATTTGAGATCTAGATATTTACATATTTATTTAAATAAATATTTAATTTATTTAAGTCTTCCACTACCTGATCTTGAAAAAATTTTAAGATCTATCCATGAAATCCTATATCTGGTTCCTACAAAAATATCATTTCCAATTAGGAGGATGTCATCCACATACAGTACGAGAAAGACAACAGTACTTTCACTAACCTTTTTGAAAACACAGGGCTTCTCCTCATTCTTGATGAATCCAAATGATTTGATTACATCATTGAAATGAGTATTCCAGCTCCAAGGTAGTGTCTGGGTTGGCTCAACCTGATTGGGTTCCATAGGTTCCTTAGCTCATGGCTCTTGAAAGACTTTCTCCTCGAGCCTAATCTACCTTCCGATACCATCATGTTGAATAAACTATTTTTCAAGAAAGATGGCATGTCGACTCATAATTATATTATGATTTTTAGGAGATAGAAATAATATCCTAATAACTCTTTAGGATATCCAATAAACCAAGCTCTAAAGAATCCAGACACTAATTTGTCTGCCTATTGTCTCTTGACATGGGCCGAACAATTCTAAATTCTAAGATGACTCAGACTTGGTTTCTTACCATGTCATATCTCATACGGTGTAGTAGAAATAATTTTAGAAAAAATTCTATTTAGTAAATATATAGCTGTCATTAGACTATGTCTCCAAAGAAACTTAGGGAGGTTCATGAAACTCATCATGGATCGAACTATATCTAATAGGATCTGATTTCTTCGTTCTGAAATTCCGTTGAGTTAAGGCATTCCAGGTGGAGTCCATTAAGAGACTATGCCATTGTCCTTAAGATAGTCCAAAAATTTTTGACTGAGGTATTCGCCTCCTCGATTTGATCAAAGAATCTTAATAGATTTTTTTATTTATTTTTTTACTTCGAGTTTGAATTCATTGAACCTTTCAAAGGCTTCAAACTTATGTTGCATCAAATACACATACCCATACTGAGATAGGTCATCGATAAAGATGATGAAGTAGACATAATTACCTCTGGCCGGTACATCAAATGGGCCACACACATTAGTATATATTAGGGAAAGTAGGTCTGTGGCCCTTTTCCCATGTCCTACAAAAGGAAACTTGGTCATTTTGCCATGAAGGCTTGATTCATAAATCAAATATGATTCGAAAGTCAACGAACTCAATAGCCCAAATTTTTCTAATTTGTTAACCTATCTTCAACTATATGACCTAGCCTAAGGTGCCAAAGATAGCTATCGTTTAGACTATCCCTAGGTCGCTTTGATCCTATGGCATTCACATTTTGCTCGATAATGAAAATAGAAACATCAATATGTAACTAATAGAGATCATTATAAGGAAACCACTTGCAATTTTACTTCTTTCATAAAGAATATTACAATGGTCCTTAAGAAAACTAATTACATAGCCTTCCTATACCAAACATGAAATAAAAATCAAATTTCTGCTTGCTGCAGGCACATAAAAATAGTCTTCAAGAACTAGATCTAATCCTAATGGTAGTTGAAGAGGGTAGGTTTCCACGGTCATAGCAGCAACTCTTGCTTCATTTCTGACATGTAAGATCATCTCACCATCCCTTAACCTCCTGCTATCCTTAAGATCCTACATAGAAATGCACAAGTGAGCACTAGAACCAGAGTTAAGCACTTAATTGGATGTAGAAGAAACCATAAGATTAGATTCTATAACGAGCATATCTCCTGAAGGACCTGCCACCTTTTCGTTCTTCAGGTTAGCCAGGTAAAGAGGGCAGTTTCACTTCCAATGGCCGTCAATGTTGTAATAGAAATATTTTTTCTTATCAGTGACCTTCTTCTTTGGCTCTGCCTTCTTCTTCTTTCCACCTTCCATCTTCTGCTTCTTCACGATCTTCTTCTTCTTTCTAAAAAATTTTCTCTTGAAAGAAGTCTACTCCACAGCAAGCACTAAGTCCTTTGAATCTTTCATAGAGAGCTCAGCAGTAACCAGCATGTTCATAAGTTCAGCTATGGTATTTTGAAGTTTATGCATATGGTAGTTCATGATGAACTGCCCATATGCATCTGAGCCTTAAAAAATCTTTTAGTGACTTGATATTTGGTTGCACGACTCTATTCACCAAACAACTCTTGTAGATGAGCCAACATTTGGTGTCTAGTCTTGATGTCTTCATGTTGGCGTTGGAGCTCATCAGACATCGAGCCCAACATGTAATACCTAGCTTTGTTATCTTCATCCATCCAATTTTTTAGAGATGTTCTCTGATCAGTGGATGGATATGCTAGTAAAGTGGGAGGATCCTGTTCCAACACATGAGTCAACTTCTTGGAACTTAAAACTATTTTGATGTTTTGGAGCCAATCCTTATAGTTGGGTCCGGTCAGTCTATGGGTGTTCAGAATATGGGTTAGTGGGTTGGATGTAGATATTTTTCTATAGAAAATCAAAATTTTTAGTTAAATTTTATAATTAGACTTAACCAATTTATTTAGGAATTTTATTTTTAAATAAATTAGGCTCCCATTATTTACTCAGATCCCTACACTTCATTGGCAGAGATGCAAAAATCTTCATGATTATTGATTTCTAGTAGATAGTGTGGTCCCACCGACTGGCTCACCATCTCACCTAATAATTATTGATGATGGATCAATTGATGAGTGAACAACTCTTATCCAATGATTCTCTAATCATGGTACACCCAAAACTAGTCTCTAATTCAAGAAGCTTACTGTGCCCAAAATATTGCTCTACGCCTTAGTTAAGTCAGACCCACCATTTGCATGAATTGAATTCTTGATTGGATCCCTCACTATATCCAAAATATTGAGCTCAATTCATCCTCCAACCCGGAGCATCCAATGCCTAATTGATATGGTTGCATCTTTTCGGTGCAACAAAATCACTGTATCCAGCTGGAAATAATCAATCCCGAAAAGAGCCCGCACATCTATAATGGTGGAAGACCTTGACTTAATATTTTCATACAAATATCTAATTTATGTCTCTTTAAACTTGACGTGACTTAGTCATAACAATTATGACTAACCTAGTGGCATGGATTGGCTTGAATTATTAGCCACCTTAAATCAAAATTCGATCGACACAAATGGCCAAGTAAGTGAGACCGGTGGAAGGAATATGCCATTAATTTGATAAGAAGGCATTCAGGTCGAGTAGCTTCCAATTAAAAATCAGTCGATCGTATCTACCAGACTTATCTTAGACATCAAATTATCAAATCAGAATCAATCGAATTAACCTACAATCCAGGCTCGAACCATGGAGCCAAATTAGATCTTGACTTGAATGAGTCACATCTCAATGTGATTCGATCTTGACCCAGACTTAATCCTATTAGGTTAGTCAATTCTAAGCTTTCTATGATCCCACCTAACCAACTCTTGATTTGGTTTGATCTACTGCTAGACCTAATTAAGCTACCCAAGCTCGAACCCAATTTTATGAAGATGTCTTAGATCTAAAAATTTTTAATTTTTAGATCTAATTAATTTTATAATCTTAATTCTTAATTAAGTTTGGATTCATGAACAAAATATGTGATAAAATCCTAGGATCTAGGATTTTATAGAAAATAAGTTCTAATTTTTTATTAAGGATGAATGCGCAGCATCTCTACATATTATAAGAACAGCCCATTGAATGGGACGAGAGAGCTTTTAAACTCTACTTTGTTCTTATGACCGGACAGCCAAGGAGAACGCCTTAATCAGAAATATATTTTCTAAAACAAAATAAGTTAGATCTAAATCATATATCACATATACAATCAAAGATCTAACCTATACATGCCTTGCATACATCTCATGTATCATAACTCAATCAACTATGCATGCTTTCAAATCTAATATATTACATATTAAATCTAAAAAATAAAATTTTAAATTTGATCACATCATAACTCATGTATCACAACTCAATCAACTATGCATACATCTCATGTATCATAACTCAATCTACTATGCATGCTTTCAAATCTAATATATTACATATTAAATCTAAAAAATAAAATTTTAAATTTGATCAAATCAAAATGAAACTATTCTGGACATTGTATAGAACTATTCTATAACTAGTCTAAGCATGCATCTTTCATATCTCATATTAATAAATTAAAAATTAAAAACTCTATTTTTGATTTTTATATCTGGTTACAATAATTATAACATAAAAAAAATATAAATAAAATAGATCTAAAATTATATTTAATTAAATTAATAACATGATTATACTTGACTACACATTGAACTATTCTATTCCTAGTTTTGTCATGCATCTCACACATTACAGATCTAAATCATAAAATTTTTAATTTTTTAAATTTAGATCTAATCATATAAAATTCTTTAATATTATATCATAAATAAAAACTAAATTAGATCTAAAATAGATCTGAAGAATTGTTAATGCAGCTCTGATATCAGTTGAAGAAAAATCTTAGTTTCCACCGTAGGATCGTCCAGATCTGATTAGATCTAAGGTAAATTTTTCTACATAAATTCTTATAATTTGATCAGATCTAAGAGTTCTCAGATCTGATTGAGGTAATCTAATATTAAAATTAAAATTAAAATTAAATCAAATTTAATTTTAAATATATGATTGGATAATCTAATTATCATACGATGATCTTGATCATTTCTGAGGTTGTGGAAGGAGCCACGCACATGCCTAGCCTCTATTAGTATCCACTCGGGCAAGATTTGAACATCTTCTCCTTATGAATCTTTCTTTAAAAGATCATATCTAAATCTAAAGGCAGCCCATCCATCTTACGAACATCTTCGCATAGATGCTAAATCTTGTGCCAAAATTCTTGGACCTATTTCTTTGATTTATGCCCAACTTTTGGTGTGTAGAAGAGGGAGAGAGAGAGGATCAAAGGAGGCATGGGATATGGTATGGGTGATAGCAACTTGGGTAGGGAAAATTATTTTGTGCGATGGATACACAATGGCATGAGAAGGGGTTTAAAGCTTATGTGCCATCTAGAGTTCCACTTTGACCAAATAACCTATTATTTGATTTACAGGGGCATCAAGGATTAATCACCACATCAAATACCAGATCTCCAACTAGTTTTGATGCCAAAAGTCCCTCTAGAAATTGGTGACAAGAGATGATAGGGAAGAGTCCATTGCGCCTAGCACTCTTCCCTCAAGAGTTTGATCCAAATCAAACTCTATCAAAACCTAGTCAAAATACTATCATAAATCACAAAATTTGGCACACCCATAGCATGTCTCAAGATCTATCACATATCCAAAAATCAGAGCAAAATGATTTTCAAACAATTTTCTAGAACCATCTAATCAGGTGACCCTTAATTCTCTCCATTAGGTCAACTTTTGACCCTAGTCCAATTACACTAGGAATTGATTTAATTTCTAGAATTAATCTGACCTGGACTGATTCCAGTCAAATGAAAATAAACTCATTCAAGATATAGAAATGAGTCAAATCAAATTTAACTTAGTTGCGATGAGTCAGAAAGATTACAGAAGGAGAAAGCTAGGCTCAATCGTGTGCTAGCATGATTACCTTGAACCTAATTGGATCTAATCCAAATCAATAAAATTAGATTAGCTCAATTAATGACATCCAGACTCAAACCCTTATTTGTGTGATCTAGTTAGGTTTAGTTTCATATGATAATAAGACATGTCATGATCTCTGAAATTTTTACCACATAATGCTAACCCCTTCTTCTACATGCAAAAAAATTCTCATAATTTATTGACATGAATACCATGGGAAAACCACATAAAAAATGATAAGGATCGAGTGGGTGAGAGGTTTTAACTACTCACTTGATTTCAAAAATCAAATGAGCCTCTTATCCTTATCCAACACACCCTCCCTTGTGTTTAACATGCAGAAGGACTCTCCTTCTGCGTGCATATTTTAATTTTTCAAAAAATATTCGACAAACAAAAGGAAGGACGTGGGAATCAGAGTGGAAAAGTCAAAAATGATGGGCACATGGGAGAATTTGAATTCAAACTTCATTTGACTTGGTCCTAATTGGTTTCAACCAAACCAATTAATTTAGATCCAATTAAATTAGATTAAATCCAACCAAATTAGGCTTAGCCTAATCCAATAAAATTCTAATCAAATTAGTAATTAATTATATCTATGTTCTGATCAAATTAGGGTCAAAACTCCCATAGCGATTAGATCATCTCATGATCTAATCGGGTCAAATTCAATCAAATCAAATTCAATCAGACTTGATCAAATCCTCATCGCTTAATTAAATTAAGCTAATCAGTAATCAAATTGCTAATTAATCCCCTAAAAAATATCCGAGTCCAAATTGAATGGGTTACTGGGCAACAGAGTCCTATCAACATGAAACTCTTGAAGAGTCCTAAATCAGTGGGATTCTTGAACCTAATGTCCCAAACAAATCAAACTCACGATCATAGAGTTTCAGACTAGTGGAACTCTTGATCAGAGAGTTCCAGATGAGTAGAACTTAGAGTTTCAGTTCAGTAGAACTCTTGGTCATAGAGTTTCAGTCTAGTGAAATTCTTGACCATAGTATCCTAGATTATCAGGACTCATGATTAGAGAGTCCCAGATAAGTAGGACTCAGAGTCCCAATCTAGTAGGACTCTTGGTCATAGAGTCTCAGTCTAGTGGAACTCTTTGACCATAGAGTTTCAGATCAATGGGACTCTTGATTAGAGAGTCCCAGATAAGTCAGACTCAGTCCCAGTCTAGTAGGACTCTTGGTCATAGAATCTGAGTCCAGTGGGACTCTTGACCATAGAGTCCCAGACCAATGGGACTCTTGATCAGCCATCAGATCAGATAGAAACTCTTAATGTGTGTGACCCCACGGTCTGAACCTAAGTCGGTAGCACAGAAACTAATTTCTATACTAATTGAAGTGATCATCTAGCAATGGTACCCGATATTCAGATAGGTTGAATAATTGCAATTGCAACATTCAAAATCTACGTGAATATGGTTACCGTATAATTCATCCCTATAACCTCTGTGTAATAGATGACTCAGGGTTAGACTGTCAACCCTAGAAAATACATCCATATCATGTCTCAAAGCAATTAGTCCCATGACTCCTCACTAAGACTACCCTGGCCAAGGTTTTGCTAAACTGAAACACAATTGAACACAGCTCCTAAAATCAGAAGTGATCAATTCCATCTTGATACATGCATCGACACCATAAGTACTTGACTGTGCCCAAAAATTTTTCATCACTGAATTAGAAATTTGGATAATTCGGCACCAAAACATAGTGAGTTGCTTAGAAGTCACCATGGTGATCTCAGATTGGAGGGATATTTATACCCATATTCCATCGAAGCTAATCTTGATAGGAGAAAAGCCCCGGAGTTGGTCACGTTTAGTATAGATGTACCCATACATCTCACTTGCATGCCATATCAGTGTCTCAATACTCCTTGGTTATGAGGATAACCAACCTATATGGCAGATAATAACCTATACTTGATAAACATTGTCAACCTAAGTAACAACATTTCATTTGGTCGTGAACTATTTAAGGACTAAATGATAAATCCTTCTTTACCAAATCTAGATAGTCCTAAGGACTTCATCACAACACAGGAGTTCATTAGAAGACAATAGAATTTATGATAAAAAATATCAAAATAACTTTTATTATTTTATAATTCATATATAATTATAAATATATGGTCCAACCATCAACAAACTGATAATTGGCTTTGGGACACATTTCCAATAATCTTCCACTTAGATTAAAGCCAATGGATGTAGTATCTAATACCTATCTTTGACTTAAAATCATCAAACTCCTTCATCGCAACAGCTTTAGTGAATGGGTCGGCCAGATTCTCCTTTCCGTTGATCTTCTAAAGGTCGACGTCACCTCGATCCACAATCTCTCAGACAAGATGGTAGCAGTGCAGAATATGCTTCGTTCGTTGGTATGCCTTTGGTTTCTTCGCCTAAGCAATGGCTCTAGAGCTATTGCAATAGAGCAGAACTGGACCATCAAGGGAGGATGCTACTCCGAGCTCGATGATGAATTTTCTTAGCCATACTACTTCTTTGGCAGTATCTGATGCAGCAACATACTCCGCCTCACAAACTAATCAGCCATAGTATGCTGCTTAGAACTCTTCCAGCAGACGGCCCCACCATTAAGGATAAATATATATCTCGACACACTCTTGCTATTATCATGTTCGGATTGAAAATTGAAGTTTGTGAACCCCATAAGTTTTAAGTCCGATTCACCATATACAAGCCGCTGGTTCTTAGTATTTCTTAAATACTTTAGGATGGTTTTAACATTCTTCCAATGATTCTCCCCTAAATTAGATTGGTATCTACTCACTACACCTAGTGAGTATGCCACATCTGGTTGCATACATATCATGGCGTACATTATAGAACCCACTGCTAAAGCATATGGTATTCTATTCATATGCTCTCTGTCTAAAGGTGTTGTTAGACAATCCCTCTTTGAAAGAGAAATTTCATGGCCTATCGATAGATAGCATTTTTTGGAATTTTCCATGCTGAACTATTTCAGCACAGTGTCAATGTACGTGGACTGGGACAATCCAAGCAATCTTTTGGATCTATTTCTATAGATCTTCATCCCTAGGATGTAGGAAGCTTCTCCCAGATCTTTCATAAAGAATTATGATGATAGCCAGATCTTTGTTCCTTGTAATGCAGGAACATCATTTCCGATTAAGAGAATGTCATCCACATACAATACTAGAAATACTATTGTTGGACCATTAGTCCATTTGTATATGCAGGGCTATTCTTCGTTCTTAACGAAGCCATACATTTTGATTGTTCTATCAAATCATATATTCCAGCTTTGAGATTCCTACTTTAATCCATAAATGGACCTCTAAAGCTTACACACCTTATACTCATCTATGAACGTGAAACCTTCAGGTTGTATCATATACACCTCTTCATCCAGCTCTTCGTATAGGAAAGCTATTTTCACATCCATTTGCTAAATTTTATAGTCCAGATGGGCAGCTATGGCAAGCATTATTCGAATGGATTTGAGCACTTCCACAAGAGATAACATCTCGTCATAGTCAATACCATAACATTGATGATACCTCTTGACAACCAGATGGGCTTTATAGGTCTCCACATTTCCATCTGCATCTCTTTCTCTTTTGAAAACCCACTTACATTCTATGGGTTTTACCCCTTCGAGTGGGTCAACCAATATCCATACATCGTTGACCTTCATGGATTCCATCTCGGATTTCATGGCCTCAAGCTATTTCTTAGAATTGAATCTCTGCATTACATCCATATAGGTGATTGGATTCTGATCGTTCTCATCGAGTTTGATAGGATCCCCATCCCGAACCAAAAAATCATAGTATCTATCCGATTGACATGGTACTCTACCAAATCTTCTTAAGGATGCTTCTACAATGGGTTTTGGGTCTGATCTAATCAGATCTAGCTCAGGTTCAACAACTTGTATCCATTCTTCCACCTATCGTTCTTCATCAAGTTCGATCTTAGAAGCATTAGTTCCTTCACCAAGAAACTTCTTTTCTAAAAAGACTGCCTTAAGGCTGACAAATACTTTTTGCTCATCAGCAAGGTAAAAGTAGTATCCTTTGATTTTTTTTGGATAACTTATAAAACTACACTTATCAGACCTAGGTCCAAGCTTGTCTGTCATCAAATGTTTGATGTAGGTCGGACACCTCCAAACACTAAGGTGTGAAAGCATTGGCTTACGCCCTATCCATATTTTATATGCCATTTTATTAACAGATTTACTCGAAACTCTATTTAGAATGTAACAAGCTAACTCAAGCGCATATCCCCATAGGAAGATTGGCAAACCAGCAAATCCCGTCATGGATCGAACCATGTCTAATAGGATCCGATTTCTTCTTTCGGACACACCATTATATTATGGTGTTCCAGGAGGGATCCATTGGAAGAGAATCCTATTTTTCCCAAGATATATTAGAAACTCATTGAAAAAGTACTCGCCCCCTCAGTCAGACTGAAGAGTTTTAATACTCTTCCCAGTTTGCTTTTCTACCTCATTTTGAAATAGTTTGAACATTTCAAACAACTCTGACTTATGCTTCATTAAATAGACATACCCATATCTCGATAGATCGTCTATGAAGGTTATGAAGTAGAAATATCCACCTCTAGCACTTAAGCTCATGGGTCCACATACATCCAAATGTACTAAACTTAAGAGTTCAGTGGCTCATTCACCTTTTTCAGTAAAAGGTGACTTGGTCACCTTACCAAGAAGATAGGACTCACAGATCGAAAGTGACTCACAATCACTAACCTCAAGAATTCCTTCTTGAGCTAACCTGTTAATTCTATTCTTGTTAATATGACCTAGCCTACAGTGCCAAAGCTAGACATCAGACACATCACTAATTCTAGGGCATTTACTAGAGGATTGAACCATATTAATAGGCATAGAAAGTAAATAAATTTGGTTATTTAATTATCCAATCAAAATTGTAATACCATTCAAAATGACATTACAAATTTTTTTTTTATTGATATTTCAAAACCATTCATGGCCAAAAGGCCTATAAAAATGACATTCAAAAAGAAAGTTGGATAATAATGACATTCATTAAGAATAACTTTATTTAAATTGATTATAAAGTTCATGATTCCTAAAGCTAGAATTAAAACTTATCTTCCATCTCCAATGTTCAGGAATCTCTCGCCTTGATCAAATCTCCTACTGACCTGCAAGCCCTACATAGAATTATAAATATGGTAAGGATTTTCAGTATCTAATACCCAGATAGTAGAATCAAATAAGAAAAAATTGCAAGATGTTATCATATAATTACCTTGCCCAGCAACCACTTGCTTCTTCCTCAACCTATTCGGATCTAGGGAGGAAATGTACAAAGAACAGTTTCTCTTCCAATGCCCCTGCTTTTTGCAGAAGTAGCACTCTGCCTGGCTCTAATCGGACTTATGCTTCTTGGTCTGACCCTGTGCAGTCGTCCCAGCATGCGGCCTCACCTTCTTGTTTTTCTTCTTCTTATTCTTCTTCCCTTTCTTAAAGGGTCGACGATCAAAAGAAGACCCTCCCGCTACATTCACCATCTCCTTATGGAGTTGGTGATCCTTCTCAAAGTTCTGCAGCAACCCCAATAGGTCATGGTAGTTCACTGCAGGCTTTATCATTCTAAAATAAGTTAGAAAGGGGAGGAAGGAATTGGACAAAGAATTAAGGATCACATCCTTATCGAGCTGCTCGTGCAGGAGAAAGCCCAACTTGCTAAGGTGCTCAATTATCTCGATCATGTACAATACATGATCGGTACTGAGGTTCCATCCCTCATCCGAGCGTTAAAAATGGTACAACTTATTTTGTACCTTTCAATGTTGTCCAGTATGCCAAAAGAGTCATTCAAAATTTGAAGCATCTCCTATGGCTGGGTGTTTTCAAACCTACGACTAAACTCGTTATTCATTGCCACCAGCATTATACATCGAATGGTGGTGCAGTCATTGAGCCACTTCAGATAAGTGTCATGGACCACTTTCCTAGCATTCGGGGCTGGCACCTCAGGTGCTCGGTCCATTATCACATAAAGGATCCACTCATGCTCTAAGATAATTTTTAAGTTATGATACTAGCTATCATAGTTGGATCCCATTAATTTGTCATGGTCTAATAATGATCGAAGTGATAGGTTAGTGGCCATGTCTACACAAAAAGGAAAATCAAACCTAATTAGTATATGAATTATTAATCCTAAAGACTTGGACTTCAGTCTAAAGGTCCTCCCACTATTTTATACGAATTGGTAGCCTCTATCTCCATTTTGAGGATTTACTCTAATTCCTTAGTGGATACTAGAATCCACATAGATTACACATGAGCCCAACTTTGTTTGGTCAACCCATGTGCACCTATGGATAGATTCAAAATTAATTATTTTTCTAAACAACTTCTAGTAATATTGATTTTACCCCATAGACCTAATCAGTAGACTTTGGCCTCCACTAAAAAAGATTCGGTTATGTCCAACTATTAACATGACTACATTTGATCTTATCTAACCAATAAATGATCAGACCCGACCTTAGTTGGCCAACCTAACCACCATCAGAAAGATTTAACCAAATTGTCATTTTATGAATGATAATTTTATTAGTCAATAATCACCGAGCCTTTGGAACTCCAATGATCATTATACTAATGAACCCATTATCACCCAACTTAATGGGAGGCTATGATTTAGTTTTCTATATAACTATTTTATTTTTAAGGATCTAATAATTTTAGAGGATCTAGTTAATCAATTTAAGAAAATTCAGCGAGCCAATTTCGATCCTCCCACTGACTTCACCAAGTCAGAAAAGAATCTAATCTAAGCTGGCATTAGGAGCACCTAAATCAGTCAGACTGATTTACCTAATAGACATGGGTGAGTCCGAATCACCAAGTGATCTAATCAAAATCTAACTCACCAAGATGGCTAGGTAAGCAAGATCAGTGGATGGGATATGCCATTAACTCGTCAAAGACCGAATCAGTACGAGTAGCTTCCAATTAAAAATCATTGGTCAAACTACCAAACTTACCTTAGACACCATCCGATTCATCAATTTTAATTTGACCAATCTAGTAATTTTGGATTTAATTGTGTAGCCTTGAATCAAGTACATTTGGTTCTTGTTAAAGGTATGGACTTGACCAACTACAACTATTGTAATTAAGTCTATAGAGTCCTTGACCTAATCTAAATTAACATTTAATTAGATTTGATTAATTACTCTAAATTAGTGCATCTTTTAACTAACCTTAGGTCTAACCCAATTTATGGATCTAATTCAGCTAATCCAATAACCCACAAGTTTATGATTAATGATTTAGAGTCTTAATTCATAATTCTAGACACTAAATCATTACACATAATTTTTAATTAAGTTTATGGGCTGAGGGTTAGAATTCAGTATTTTAAAAATATTTTTAATTTTGAAAGGTTCTTTACAACCTAGCATTCTTCCCCAATTGAGTCGACTCATTTTAAAATTAAATCATCTCAACTCACAAACAACACTAGTTGTAGGGTTTAATCTGAAACTCTGTACACTATATAATCAGAAAATCATGAATCAAACTTTATCTAATTATGCATTCATGATCATAAATCAGATTAAAGTCTAATATAATTAAATCATAAAAATATTAAATCAAATCTAGTAATTTCATGATTAACAATATAGATCAGCAACGTACCAAGACAAACTTTTCACTATAGGGGTAAACCCTATAACAGTACAACCTATAGTTCATGCGATCTGGATTTTAATTTTTTAGATCTAATTACTCTAATTATTAGATCAATATTTAGATTAAATCTAAATTATTAATCTAAATATGCAAGCATATTATGTTTAATGAATCTTGCTCTGATCCAATTGAAGAAAATAGTGCAGGGTTTGCCATGCTACTTTCGAAAAATATTTCAAAAATAGTAATGATGTAGTAAAAATAATTAATCTAATTAATTATCTACTGATCATATCAGATTATTTAATCCTACACATTAGGATCTAAATATAATATGCATGCATATATCAATAGATCTAAAAATAAAACTATGTAATAAACTATTTACTACATCTACGTGTTCAGAACACAAGACCTTTTTGTAGGTAATCGATCACCACAATCTGAGTCCATCGGATAATGCTCTAATATCACATCATAGCTGCACACTTGTCCGACCTATATGGTTGGTCTGCATGGAGCTCATGATACCGATCAGCCCCACTGGAGTGGTAGCACCTTATCGAGATCATCGATGGCTGATCACGATCGATCGTATACTTTCTAATTTTTTAGATATTTTAAAAAATTGAAACATAAATATTGGAGGATGATGAAGATGTGTTTCAAATTTAGTGGCAATCTGATGCTCACAGCACTCGATCTCTCCACCCGAACCCAGATTCCCAAATCAAGGATTTCACTCAGCCTAAAAATTCTGACACACATAAAATCCAATCATGCCCTCTTTGTGCGAAGTTTTTCCATGAAATAAATTTTTATGGAAAGATAACTTTTTCTATAATCCTTATTTAGATCATATCTAAAAATAGGATATCCATAGAGGTGAAAATCATAAGAGAAGAGAGGCATAAAGGAAAAGAAAAGTGTTGTAGCATCCTGTTCACCTTCACTCCGAGATTTTTTTCGTCCAGAACCGATGCCCAAATATTCTAAAATTTTTACCACATAATGCTAACCCTTCTTCTACATGCATAAAAATTCTCATAATTTATTAACTTGAATACCATGAGAAAACCACATGGGAAATAATAAGGGTTGAGTGGTTAAGAGGTTTTAACCACTCACTTGATTTCAAAAATCGAATGAGCCTCTTATCCTTATCCAACACCCCCTCCCTTACGTTTAACACATAGAAGGACTCTCCTTCTGCATGCATATTTTTATTTCTCAAAAACTATTCGACAAACAAAAGGGAGGGCGGGGGAAGCAAAGTGAAAAAGTCAAAAATGGTGGACGCATGGGAGAATTTGAATTCAAACTTCATTTGACTTGGTCCTAATTGGTTTCAATCAAACTAATTAATTTAGACCCAATTAAACCAAGTTAAACTCAACCAAATTAGGTTTAGCCTAATCCAATAAAATTTTAATCAAATTAGAAATTAATTAGATCTACGTCCTGATTAAATCAGGATCAAAACTTTCATAGCAATTAGGTCATCTCACGACCTGATCGGATCAAATTCAATCGAATCAAATTCAATTGGATTTAATCGAATCCTCATCGCTCAATCAAATTAAGCTAATCAGTAATCAAATTACTAATTAATCCTTCAAAAAATATTTGAATCTAAATCGAATGGGTTACTGCGCAATAGAGTCCTATCAACATGAAACTCTTGAAGAGTCCTGAATTAGTGGGACTCTTGAAGCCAATGTCCCAAATGAATTAAACTCATGATTATAGAGTCTAAGACTAGTGGAACTCCTAATTAGAGAGTCTCAGATGAGTAGGACTCAGAGTCTCAGTCCAATAGAACTCTTGGTCATAGAGTCCCAATCTAGTGGGACTCTTGATCATAGTATCCCAGCTTATCAGAACTCATGATCAAAGAGTCTCAGACAAGTAGGACTCAGAGTTTTAGTCTAGTAGAACTCTTAATTGTTAGATATATGTACCTTAGAAGCCAAAATTGACTGACACTTATAATACACTTTTAGGGGCAAAATTATAATTTTGACTATAATCAATAAAATAGATTATTTTCTATCACATATGTGTATTTAGTGTCTGTGATACATTCTTTGAGTTAATGGTAATGATAATTCATATTTTCAAGAGTTGAAAATTTAAGACATGAATAATCATTATTAACTCATAAAATATTTTCGACCATAGGATCATCACGAGGATGGTGATTGATCCAAAAGGTTGGTGTACAATTGCTTCTCTTTAGTAGATGAGTCTTGAGTCTATGGTACGGAGACACTGGAGCGAGAGTACAGGTACTCGTTAAAGAATGAGGGCACTGAGCATAACCACCTTGAGTAGTCATTAGGAAGTCTACCTTCTCATCAATGACTGACTCGATGCTGTAGTGGTGTGTCTGATTCTTTGACCTAAGGTGCATCGGTAGTTCACCTTGAGGGTGTTATAGTTTGACTACACCATAACTCGATCTCCTAGCCATATGAAACCCTGAGGTGTATGTTGGCTACAGCATGCTCATTGTAGGAACTGGATTGCATTAAGATGGAATCTATCTACCTCAGTGGTAGAGGAGCAGCCCTATGATGATCATGAGAATCAAGTCTAAAAGCCCATGGCCATGGCAGAGTGAAATAATAGAAAGAGTTTCTATTTAGATTTTCACATCGGACATGAATCGAATGATTACATCATATGACAGAAACTAGGGTTTGACGAGTTCACCTTAACCCTAATCTGATCGGGACTCAAGATAGAAGAACTTAATCACATAGACAGCCGCACCAAGAGGTTCGCATTCAGCTCTGATGGGTTGCCATCATATACTTTAGGTGTAACTAATGGATTTTGGGAGCAATTAGAATGATTTAGATGATCGATCATTCTAACTGTTCAAATCATAAGAGTTCTGATCCATCGAAAGGAGTTTCGATAATGTCGATGATAGAGATCATGACATATCCCATTACCATACAGAACTGAACCTAACTGGATCACACAAACAAGGGTTTAAATCTGGTGATCACCAATTGAACTGATCCAGTTCAATTGATCTCAATGAGATTCAATTAGGTTCAAGAAAATCATGCTAGCACTCGATTGAATCTAACGTTCTTCTTGTACTATCATAAATAGTTGTCCTGACTGAGTCAAAGGAGTTTGTGCTCAATCAAAGGCATTCACTTGATCTGACTGGAGCCTATCTAGGTTAGAAAAGGGTTGTCTTATTTTTGTAAGATAATACCTGCCATTTTTGGTCACCTGCCATTTCTCGTCCTTTGATTTTGGTCAAAAGTTGACCTTTGACTGATCAAATGTTGACCATTGATACTTTGACTTCTGTCCACGTGTCATGCACCTATTGGAGAGCTGGTGGGGGCTTGTCCCCCTACCAGAAACTGGCAAGGAGGAGGGCGCACGCCACTTTGACTGGTCAAATGTTGACCATTGACACTTTGACTTCTGTCCATGTGTCACGCACCTATTGGAGAACTGGTGGGGACTTGTCCCCCTGGCAGAAATTGGCAAGGAGGAGGGCACACGCCAAGGGTGGCATGCACCTAAGCTTGAGGCACCCAGGAGTCCCTGTTGGATAGGGACTCCATCTCCTTATTGGATTTTGATTAGACTCCTCCTAAGAACCAACTTTGACTGATCTTAGGTGCCATCTAAGGATGAATCCAAGGGACTCTATTCCCACTAATCATATTTAGATCTGATTTCATAAAGGATTGTGATTGGTTGGGATGAAGAGGAGTTGGATCACGCATAGTCTATAAATAAGACCCTACGCCCAACTCAAGGAGAATCTCAAAAAAAAAAAAAAAATTCTCTATGCCCCAAGGCTGCCTCTCTCTTCCTCCTTCATGCCAAGTTCATCTTCTTCCTCTCCTCTCCATGCCCAAAGAAGTTTGGGATCTCAGTTGGTACAATCTAGGCGAGAGAAAGGCGACAAAAAGCTAGAAGGTTGTGCTGCTGCAAAGGACAACTGCTGATCTTCGAAAGCTATTTTGAAGATCCTCCAAATCAGATTTAGATCTAATTTTTGGAGAAATAAAAGAGAAGAAGAGGATCTCTAGATCTAGCTTGAGCGGATACCGGTAGAGGCCAGGCACTTGCGTGGCTAGATCCAGAACCTTCCACTGCTTACAGGATCATCAATAGGTAATAGGATTACCCTACATCAAGGAAAATTAAATCTGATTTAATTTATCTATATTTTATTTTAATTTTTAGAATAATAAAAATTAGATCTGAAACATCTCAGATCTAATTTAGGTTAAAGAGAAAAGCTTTTGAAATATATCTCTTGATCCGATCAGATCTGAACGAACCTGATCCGAAAAATCAGGATTTTTCTTTCAACTGGTATCAGAGCTAAGGTTCTAAAGTGTTTAGATCTAATTTTAAATTTATTTTAATTAGAAAATAAGTTATTTTAGATGTCATATGAGATATGATCAGATCTAAAACTAGAAAAGTTAAAATTAAATGATTTGAATCTAAGATTAAAAAATATGCATGACTAGTTCTAAAATAGAATAGTTCTATAGAATAGTCTTACATGTTTACAATTTAATTTGATTAAATTATATTTTAGATCTATTTATTTATTATTTTATAATATTATAATTATTATAATAATATCTAAAAAATAGTAAATAAAAATTATTTAATTTTAATATCATATGAGATATGATTGATGCATGTCTAGACTAGTTGTAGAATAGTTCTACATAGTTGTTTAGATTAGAGTTTATTTTGATAAGATTAATTTAAATTTAATTTTTTAGATTATTATAAGATAATTTAGATTTGAAAACATGCATGATTCAATACATGAGATGTATGCAAAATATGCCATGATTACATCTAATTTGTATATGAGATATATGATATAGATCTAAAACTATTTTGTAGTATTACATATTCCTGATTAAGGCATTTCTCTTAGCCGTCCGATCATAAGAATGAAGAAGAGTTTAAAGGCACTCTCCTCCCATCTGATTGGGTATTCTTATGACGTACAGGGGTGCTGCACGTTCGTCCTTAATCAGAAATCTAAAACTTACTTTCTGCAAAATCCTAGATCCTAAAACCCTAGGATTTATTGTGCATATTTTATTTATGAACCCTACTTAATTAAGAATTAAGATTATAAAATATTAATTAGGTCTAAAATTGAGAATTTCAGATCTAAGATATATTTATAATACTGGGTTTGGGCTTGGATAGCTCAATTAGGTCTAAGTAGTTGATCAAACCGAATCAAGAGTTGGTTAGATGGGATCAACAATGCTTATATTGACCAGCCTAATAGGATTAAGTCTGGGTCAAGATCGAGTCATGATCAAGCAAGACCTAATTAGGCTTAGAGGTTAGAGTCTGGATTGTAGGCTAACCCAATTGGTTCTGGCTCAATAATTTGGTGTCTAAGATAAGTTTGGCACATACGACCGACTGATTTTTAATTGGGAGCTACTCGACCTGAATGCATTCTTGTATGAGTTAATGGCATATCCCTTCCACCGGTCTCACTTACCTGGCCATATCTATTGACTCAGTTTTGATTTGAAGTGGTCAATAATCCGAGCTAACCCATGCCACTAGGTTAGTCATAATTGTTATGACTATGACAAGTCTAGTTTAATGAGACCTGAATCAATTCTCCCTAAGAAAAGATTAAGTCTGAGGTCTTCCACCATTATAGATATGCGGGCCCTTCCCGGGGTTGATTGTTCTCGACTGGATACAGTGGCTCAGTTGCACCGAGAAGACGCAACCATGTCTATTAGGCATTGGATGCTATGGACTGAAGGATGAGTTGGGCTCAATATTCTGGATACAGTGAGAGACTCAATTAGGAATCTAGTCTGTACAAATGGTGGGTCTAACTTAACTAAGAAGTGGATCAATATTTTGGATATGGTGAGATTCATAATTAGAGACCATGTTTGGGTGCACCATGATTAGAGAATCATTGAATAAGAGTTGTTCACTCATTGGCTAACCCATCATCAATAACTATTAGGTGAAGTGATGAGTCAGTTGGTGAGACCGCACCATCCACTAGAAATCATTAATCATGGAGATTTTTGCATCTCTATAGAGGGAGTATAGGGATCCGAGAAAATAGTGGGAGCTAATTTATTTAAAAATAAAATCTCTAAATAAATTGGTCAAGTCATAATTACAGTATCCAACTAGAATCTTTGACTCTTTATAGGAAAATATCTGCATCCAACCCATTAGCACGTATTCTGGATACACATAAACTAACCGGATCTAATTATAAAGATTGGCTCAGAAACTACAAAATCATTTTGGGTTCCAACAAGTTAACCCATGTATTGGACCAGGACCCTCCCACCTTACCAGCCCGTGCATCCGCTGAACAGAGAGCGTCTCTAGAAAAATGGATACACGAAGGTAACAAGGCCAGATATTACAAGTTGGGCTCGATGTCTGATGAGCTCCAGCACCAACATGAAGATATCAGGACTGCTCACCAAATGTAAGCTCACCTACAAGAGATGTCTGGTGAATAGAGTCGCGCATCCAAGTATCAAGTCATAAAATGACTTCTTAAGGCTAAGATGCGTGATGGGCAGTCAGTCCAAGATCACCGTCTGATGATGATCAAGAACTTGGAAGAGCTTGAGAAGCTCGGTGTGAAGTTAGACTTGGATCTGCAGAACGATGTTATTCTGTAATCCTTAACTGATGCATATGGGTAATTCATCATGAATTACCACATGCATAAACTTCAAAATTTCTTGGCCGAATTAATGAACATGCTGGTCACTACTGAGCTTATGAAAGGTTTTAAAGGCTCAGTTCTTGCTATGGAACAGACTTCTTCCAAAAGAAAGTCTTTTGAAAAGAAAAAGAAGTCTGCGAAAAAGCAGAAGGTGGAAGAAGGAAAAAAGAAGAAGACAGAGCCAAAGAAGAAGGCCGCTGTCAAAGAAAAGTATTTCCATTGCAACAGCGATGGCCATTGGAAGCGGAACTGCCCTACTTACCTGACCACCCTGAAGAACAAGAAGGAAGGTCCTTCTGGAGGTATGCTCGTTATTGAGTCTAACCTTATGGTTTCTTCTACATCCAGTTGGGTGCTTGACTCTGGTTCTAGTGCTCATCTATGCACTTCCATGCATGATCTTGAGGATAGCAGGAGGCTGAGGGATGGAGACATGATCCTATGCATCGGTAATGGAGCAAGAGTTGCTGCAGTGGCAGTGGGAACATACCCTCTTCGATTACCATCTGGTTTAGACTTAGTTTTGAAAGACTGTTATTATGTGCCTGTAGCTAGCAGGAATTTGATTTGTGTTTCATGCTTAGCATTAGAAGGCTATGTGATTACCTTCTTTAAGGACCATTGTAACATTCTTTATGAAAGAAATAAAATTGCAAATGATTTTCTTATTAACGATCTTTATCAGCTACATATTGATGTATCTGTTCTAACTATCGAGCAAAATGTGAATGCCAAATGACCTAGGGAATAGTCCAAATGATAGGTATCTATGGCACCTAAGATTAGGTCATATAGCAGAAGATAGGATCAACAAATTGAAGAAAAATAGGCTATTGAGTTCGTTGACTTTTGAGTCATATCCAACTTGTGAATCTTGTCTTCAAGGCAAAATGACTAAACTTTCTTTTGTAGGACATGGGGAAAGGGCCACAGATCTCCTTGCCCTAGTACATACTGATGTGTGTGGCCCATTTGATGTGCCAGCTAGAAGCAATTTTGTCTACTTCATTACCATTACCGATGATCTATCTAGGTATGGGTATGTATATCTTATGAGACACAAGTCTGAAGCTTTTGAAAAGTTCAAAGAATTCAGACATGAAGTAAAAAAATAAACTAAAAAATCCATTAAGATTCTTCGATCAGATCGAGGAGGTGAATATCTTAGCCGGGAATTTTTAGACTATCTCAAGAAAAATGGCATAGTCTCTCAATAGACTCCACTAGGAATACCTCAACTCAACGGGTTTTCAGAATGGAGAAATCGGACTCTATTGGATATGGTTCGATCCATGATGAGCTTCATAGACCTCCCTGATTTTCTTTGGGGACACTCATTATTAACTTCAATTTATCTACTGAATAGGGTTCCCTCTAAAACCATTCCTACCACACCGTACGAGATATAGTATGGTAAGAAACTAAGTTTGAGTCATCTCAGAATTTGGGGTTGCCTGGCTCATGTCAAAAGACAACAAGCGGACAAGTTAGAGTTTAGGTCCTTTAGAGCTTGATTCATAGGATATCCTAAAGAGTCATTAGGATACTATTTCTACATTCCAGAAGACCATAATGTGATTGTGAGTCGACATACCATCTTTCTTGAAAAATAGTTCATTCAAGATAGCGGCATTGAAAAGCAGATTAAGCTTGATGAGAAAGTCTCGCAAGTACAATGAGCTAAGGACCAATTGGAACCAAATCAGATGGAGCCAATAAGAACACTATCTCCTCCACCTCGTAGATTGGAAAGAGTTTCCCATCCTTCTGAAAGATACTTAGATATTATTTCAGAGAAAGTAGAGAAAATGTTCCTCGTAGGTAATGGTGCTCATGGTGATGATCCCAAAACCTACAACGAGAAGATATCATATATCAACTCCAAGAAATGGCTAGAGGCAATGCAGTCAGAAATTGACTCGATGCACTCAAACCAAGTCTGGAACTTGGTAGATCCACCAAAAGGTATAGTACCTATTGGGTGTAAATGGATCTTCAAGAGAAAGATTGGTGCAGATGAGAATGTGGAGACATTCAAGGCTAGACTAGTGGCAAAAGGTTATAGTCAATGCGAAGGCATTGACTATCAGGATACCTTTTTCCTAGTAGCTATGCTAAAATCCATCCGCACATTGCTTGCCGTTGCAGCTTATTTCGATTATGAAATATGGCAAATGGACGTGAAAACGGCATTCTTAAATGGATATCTTGAAGAAGATATCTATATGGAACAGCCACTAGGTTTCACATTCAGTAATACCGATCACAAGATTTGCAAGCTACAAAGGTCCATATATGGACTTAAGCAAGCATCTCGGAGTTGGAACACTCATTTCAATGATGTGATCAAAATGTTTGGTTTCATCAAAAATTAAGAGGAACCGTGTGTCTTCAAAAAGGTCAGTGGGAGCACTGTTGTTTTCCTCGTATTGTACGTGGATGACATCCTCCTTATCAGAAATGATATTTCCATGTTGACCACAGTTAAAATATGGTTATCCAAGAAATTCTCCATGAAAGACCTAGGTGAAGCATCCTTTATTCTAGGAATTAAGGTCTATAGGGATAGACCAAATAGGATGCTAGGACTTTCATGGAAGATGTACATACAGGAAGTACTAAAGAGGTTTAGTATGGAAAACTCTAAGAAGGGATTAATACCCTTCAGACATGGTATTCATCTTTCCAAGAAGATGTGCCCTAGCACACCTGAGGAAATAGAATGCATGAGCAAGATTCCTTATGCTTCAATAATAGGAAGCCTCATGTATGCCATGCTATGTACACAACCTGATATAGTCCAAGCTGTGAGTGTCACAAGCAGATATCAGTCAAATCCAGATAAAGAACACTGGACTTCTTGAAATCTGGTGATCATCAATTGAACTAATCCAGTTCAATTGATCTGAATGAGATTCAATTAGGTTCAAGAAAATCGTGCTAGCACTCGATTGAACCTAACGTTCATCTTTTACTATAATAAATAGTTGTCCTGACTGAGCCAAAGAAGTTTGTGCTCGATCAGAGGCCTTCACTTGGTTTGACTGGAGCTTGTCCAGGTCAGAAAAGGGTTGTCTTATTTTTGTAAGACAATACCTACCATTTTTGGTCACCTGCCATTTCTCGTCCTTTGACTTTGGTCAAAAGTTGACCTTTGACTAGTCAAATATTGACCATTAACACTTTGACTTTTATCCACATGTCACGCACCTATTGAAGAGCTGGTGGGGGCTTGTCTCCTACCAAAAACTGGCAAGGAGGAGGGTGCACGCCAATGGTGGCATGCGCCCAAGCTTGAGGCGCCCAGGAGTCCCTGTTGGACAGGGACTCCATCTCCTTATTGGATTCCGATTAGACTCCTCCTAAGAACCAACTTTGACTGGTCTTAGGCTCCATCTAAGGATGAATCCAAGGGACTCTATTTTCACCAATCAAATTTAGATCTGATTTCACAATGGGTTATGATTGGTTGGGATGAAGAGGAGTTGGATCACGCATAGTCTTTAAATAAGATCCTGCGCCCAACTCAAGGAGAATCTGAAAAAAAAAAAAATTCTCTATGCCCCAAGGCTACCTCTCTCTTCCTCCTCTATGCTAAGGTCATCTTCTCCCTCTCCTCTCCATGCCCAAAGATGTTTGGGATCTCAGTTGGTGCAATCTTGGTGAGAGAAAGGCGACAGAAAGCTAGAAGGCTGCGCTGCTGCAAAGGACAACTGCTAATCTTCGAAAGCTGTTCGAAGATCCTCCAAATCAGATTCAGATCTAATTTTTGGAGATGTGATAGAGAAGAAGAAGATCTCCAGATCCAGCCTGAGTTGATATCGGTAGAGGCCAGGCACTTGCATGGCTAGATCCAGAACCTTCCGCTGGTTACAGGATCATCAACGAGTAATAGAATTACCCTACATCAAGATAAATTAAATCTGATTTAATTTATCTATATTTTATTTTAATTATTAGAATAATAAAAATTAAATCTAAAATATCTCAGATCTGATTTGGATCAAAGAGAACAGTTTTTGAAATATATCTCTTGATCCAATCAGATCTGAACGAACCTGGTCCGGAAAATCAGGATTTCCCTTTCATCTTGATCATAGAGTCTCAATCTAGTGGGACTCTTTGACCATAGAGTCCCAAACCAATGAGACACTTGATTAGAGAGTCCCAAATAAGTCAGATTCAGAGTCCTAGTCTAGTAGGACTCTTGGTCACAAAGTCCCAGTCTAATGGGACTCTTGACCATAGAGTCTCAGACCAATGGAACTCTTGATCAGCCATCAGATCAAATAGAAACTCCTAATATGTATGACTCCATAGGTCCAAATCTAAGCTGGTAGCACAGAAACTAATTTCTATACTAATCGAAGTAACTATCTAGCAATGGTATCCGACATTCGGATAGATCGAATAATCTCAATCGCAATATTCAAAACCTACGCGAATATGCTTACCGTATAATTCATCCCTATGACCTCTGTGTAATAGATGACTCAGGGTTAGACTGTCAACTCTAGAAAATACATCCATGTCATGTCTCAAAGCAGTTAGTCCCATGACTCCTCACTAAGACTACCCTAGCTAAGGTTTTACTAAATTGAAACACAATTGAACATAGCTTTTGAAATCATGAGTGGTCAATCCCATCTTAATACATGCACTGACTCCATAAATACTTGACTGTGCCCAGAAATCTTTCTTCCCTGAATTAGAAATTTAAATAGTTCGGCACCAAAACACAGTGAGTTGCTTGGAAGTTACCATGGTGATCTTAGGTCGGAGGGATATTTATACCCATATTCCATCGAAGCTAATCTTGATAAGAGAAAAGCCTCAGAGTTGGTCACGTTTAGTGTAGATGTACCCATACATCTTACTTGCATGCCATATCAGTGTCTCAACACTCCTTGGTTATGAGGACAACCAATCTATATAGCACACAATGATCTATACTTGATAAACGTTGTCGTCCTAAGTAACAACATATCATTTGGTCGTGAACTATTTAAAAACTAAATGATAAATCCTTCTTTACCGAATCTAGATAGTCCTAAGGACTTCATCACAACATAAAAGTTTATTAGAAGATAATAGAATTTATGATGAAAAATGCTAAAATAATTTTTATTAATTTATAATTTATATATAATTATAAATATATGATCCAATCATCAACAGACTGACAATTGGCTTTGGGTCACATTTTCAACATTTAGAAGATCATTATAAATAGATGGTAGATCCATCTTATGGAGGTGCATTAATGAATAAGAGTGAGAACGAAGCTTGCGTCTTATTTGAAATCCTTAGTGAAAACTCAATTAACCATGCTTCATTATCTTTCTACCAAAAGTGGATAGAGAACCATGAATTTAAACATCCAGAATCTAGTTCTAAGATTGACTTAAACCTAATAGCCCAAAAATTAGATTAAGTAGACCTTCTTCCCCAAAAATTAGATCAAGTCGTAACCCTAAGTCAACAAACTTCCACACAAAACACATCACCCTTTAATTATCAAAAGATTTGTTTAACCTATGATAGCCCAGCCCATCATGTGAGTGAATGTCCTATGGCTGCACAATTTTTATCTTTCATCCAAGAACAAGTTCAAGCTGTTGAAGGCTACTCCAAACTAGTTAATGACCTATTTTCAAATTTATATAACCTAGATAGGAGGAACTACTCTATTTTTTCTTGGATATCCCAACAAACTCAGGCTCAGACCCAAACTCCATTAGTGCAAAATTATCAAAATAAACCCTAATACCAGAACTATACCTATACTAGTGGTTAGCCTAGTCAGTCTATCCAGCCATTACATTATAATCAACCATTATACCCACTTTCTCAATAGATCAATCTAGCCAACAATAGATTTAATCAACTATAATAATTAATCCTATCTCAATAACAATTGATTTTGATTCAATAACAATCTATCAGTAGGCTAGAAGCTCAAATAGGATAATTAGCTGAGTCTACCATGAGAAAAAAACTAGATCAATTGCCAAGCCAATCGATTCTTAAAAATAATCCACCTAATGTCCACCAACCACCTAGACCAAATTATCAATCTAATGTCCCTCCTAAGAATCTCTAATTAGAGAATGCTAAAGTAATTTCTGAACTTAAAAATTATAGGATTCTTATGGACTCATACTAAAATCAAGTGAGAGAGGCTAGTACTGATGTTAGCCAAAATAAAAATTTAGAAGAATAGGTTAGTACTGAAACTAACCATATAGAAGAACCTAAACCTAGAACTAGTACTGATACTGATTCTAATGAGATAGATAAAGAAAAAAAGAGAATAGATGATTTATCCGAGACTTATAAACCTAAAATACTATTCTTTTCACCCTCAGAAGTCGGTTCTTCTTATAAAAATCAAAAGGCATGCAATGAAGAGTCAATAAAGTTATTTAAACAAGATCATATTAATTTGCATCCAAAATTGAAGCCATATTTAGTACTAAATGATAACATTCCAGTATCCATTGCATCAAATTTAACTCCTAACCTAAAAACTCAATTCATAAGTATTTTAGATAAACAAACAAGAGAAATTCTTGAGAAACAAGGGTCTAAGATTGGAGTCATGAACTATGTTTTCAAAATTAAGAATGAATACATCAATAAAGGGATCATAAACTATCTTTTAGAGATTGGCAATTTAAAATCATTAAAATTTATCAATCCAATATTTGTATAGGATAGATAAGCTGCCTTGTGTCTGACTGATGATGGTAAACTTAGCACTTGTTAGGAGGCAACCAAATATTTAGTTTTTTTGCATCTAATTTATTATTTTAGTTTTTTTTTAGGACATTTTGAATAAGTTGGAGGAAGACTCAAATTTTCTAAGACCCATACTAGACCAAAAATACATACTAAGTTAGGTGTATTCTTTTCTATTTTTTATTATACCCTTTATTTTTTTCTCCAATGAGGATAATGTTGATTAAGTTGGGGGGGAAATAATAAAAATTTTAAAATTTTTCAAGTCTTCAAAGAAGTTGGTATTTAGCATTTAGACATCCGATTATGCTTAAGAATCATATTGAACTAAGCATTTTTTAAAAAAAAAATGATGCACAAATCAGAGAATTTATGAGATATTGAGGGATCAAGCATTAAAAAATACAATAAATAGTTAAGTCTAGAATATAAATAATTTTTTTTGAGCATTTTTAATTTTTTTTACTAGCATCAAAGAAAAGTTTACATTTTATGGACTTATGTAGGATAACTATACATTTTTTTATATATAAAAAAATAAAAAATTAAAATAAAATAATTTTTAAGTACTTCTCACTGAGTAATTGGGTCTCTTTGCCTAAGCAAGCATTGAGTTTCATGTCAAAAGATGAAAAGGACAAGAAAGCTCATTATAAAGTTAGTCTTAACTCATAGTCTATTTGATTCAAGCTAGTAAGCTCGAGGGATATTTTACACCTAGTGTCCTAAAGCCAATTGGTTTAAGTGTCATTGGCCCAAGACTCCCTACATTGATCAAATGAAAAGCTTAAGGGGTTAAGACACTAAATAGTGAAACAATGTAAAAAAAAAATACATTGATTTTTTACTAGATAACTGGATCCCATTGCCTATGTAAGCAATGATATTTGTGTCAAAATATAGGCAATGTGAATAAAAAAATTAATAAATGAAAGACGAAAGTAATAATAAACTTGCCCATATAAAAGTTTAGATGATTTAGAGATAATGATAGGGATAATTTAGAAAAAGTTTAGAAAATTTGAATGTTCTTCACTTAACTTTTATATTAGTAAGTACTAATACTCCGATGACATATTTCACTTATGCTCTACTGAACATCAATGGCCATTTTAAAAATTACTCAAAAAAAAATTAAAACTCTAAAGCCTAAAAGGTATCTAAAACTATATTCTTTCTTTACTCGAGAATGAGCAAAGCTTAAGTTGGCGAAGGTGATAAGTATCATAAAAATACCAATAAAAATATTAATTTATAAATTAATATATATTTATTTTTAAAAATTAAATACTTTTATTTATCTACTTTAAAAAATATATTTATCAATAGAAAGAGCTCATTTTTTTGATTCAAATGAAGTAAATTTGGAGCAAATCAGAGTAAAAATGGATCCAATATGAATTTTCAAAAAAAAAAAAAATTAAAAAAAAGAGAGAATCAGCTCAGTCGGTGCATCTGGCTTAGCCGGCATGCTCAACCAAGCCACCAAGCCCAGCTGGCACACCAGTTAGCTGGCCCAACCTAAGAAGCCGACCTGCCAGCCCACGCGCAGCGCTAGCCCACCAACCCATTAGGCCCGTCGGTGTATAATGAACTGGCTAGCTGGTCCACGAAACTAGGCGTAGTCTACCAGCTCAGTAGAAGGCACTGAATCATCGGCCACCATGTGGTACACCTAGACCCTTAAGAGGTTCAGAAAAAATCTCACGTGGCTCATGGGGGCAAAACGATAATTTTACATGCTAAGGCGAGCGGTGATTGGTTGTGGTCTACGATGTGAATGGTTTACGTGCTCTATGGGAATAGTAGATGCATGATTGTCTGGCTATGGTCATTTTTTATCAAAATTGGATAGCTATGCTTATTTCCTATTTTGATTCAATTTTCATCAGTGGCTCTTGCGCGATTGAACAGCTCCGAATGCTCCCAACATTGATCCAACGATCGACGACAACCCTGATAGCGATTCAAGCACCCAACCTATGATCCAATGAATGAAAATTCATCATCAAGCATGATCTAATGGCTAGAACTTAATCCCACTATGATTTTGCTTGAAACAATGATTTTTTGGGTGATTTTTGAGCGATTGATTAAAATCCAATGGCTAGAATTTATAGAATTTCATAGGATGCATCTAGCAGTGTTTTAAACTAATTCTCACTTGAATTTCTTTGTAGGCATCAACCAATACTCTTTCTTAATCCCACATTGCCTAGCAAAAAAGGTTCTAGCCCTCCTAACTCTATTTAAGGAGGCTTAAGCCTCCAGAATTCATTATCTTCGATCACGAGAAGGTGATGGTATAGGATAGAGCCATGCTTGAAATTCAAAGTTGCTTCGAAATAGACGTTGCTGAAAGGAAGAGCAAGTCTTCTACACTATCTCAACACCAATGCAGATCTGAGGTCAAGATCAACCTGCTTTTAATTTTTATTTTTTCTATTTTTTAAAATTTCATGTATTTAAATTTTAAATTTAAAATTAATATAAACTTTATTTTTCTACTATTTAAATTTTAATTCTTTACTTTTAATTATAATTTTAATTTTTTATTTATTTTTATTATAAATTTTATTTTATTGCAAGTAGATGCTAAGATCTAGGTAGTAGATCTTAGTACCCAAAATTTATTTTCATGTAATTTAAATTTTTATTATTTAATTTTATATAATTTTAATTTTTATTTTTGACTTCAATTCTATTTTCAAAACTTTCTTTTCTTTTTTTTATAAAATTAAAAATTTTAAAACTAAAATACTATCTTCTCTGTGGATCCAATCCAACTCACTACTATCTATGTATTTTTAATTATTTTAAGAAGTCAAAATTAAACTGATAAACGTGATGTCCTAATGACAACATCGTGCTCTTATCAATAATTTTAGTCTAACTAAAAGTCTAATTAAATTAAGTTTAATTAAATTTAAATCTAATTTAATTATAAATTAAATTAAAAATTAGGTGCACTCAAGCCCTAATTAAACAGGAACTTATTCTCCCTTATAACTGGCTTATCCAATAAATTAATTAGACTTAATCTAATTAAATCTAAATCAATTTTAATTAAATCTAATTTAATTAGACTTGATCTCAACCTAACTGCTCAATCAAATTAAGCTAATTAGCAATCCAATAGCTAATCGATCCTCCTACAATACTTGCACTTGATCGATCATTAATTGCATTGATGATTCGTTCATTGAACGATTCTCAATCATCGATCAACCATCCGATCAGATAACAACCTCTAATGTGTGTGATCCCATAGATTCAAACCTAAGCCAGTAGTATAGAAACTAATTTCTATACCAATTAAAATGACCATCCAGCTTTGGTACCTCGACATCCGAATAGGTTGAATGTATGCAAAGTAACATTCTTAGAACCCTGGCCTATGGTTATCGTATAATTCATCCCTTTTGATTAATAATACTCAAAATGACTTCGAGTTAGCTATTAACACTTATACAAGTCATCCATATTATATCTTAAAATTTTGCAAATTTCGTGACTCACGAGGATTACCTAAGCCTAGGTTTTGCTAAATTGAAACACAACAAGATATTCATTTTTTGAAGTTAGTCAGGAGTGATCAATCCCATATTGACTCACATACTGACTCTACAAGTACTTGACTATATCCAAAAATCTTTCAATCCTATATTAAAAATACATATAGTCTAGTACCAAAGTATAGTGAGTTGCTTGTAAGTTACCATGGTGATCTCAAATTGGAGGGACACTTATACCCATTGGCCTTAGCTAGAAACTCTTGATAGTAGAGTGCTACATAGGTCAAATTCAGTATAGATATACTTCTACATCTTACTTGAATACCATATCAATATCTCCATACCAGTTGATTACGAGGACAACCAATGCATATAGCATACAATGATCTATTCTCAATAAGTTATCATCCTTATTAATAACTTATCATTTGATCATAAACAAATTTAAGAACCATTTGATAAATCCTTCTTTCTCGATTAAATATAGTTTTAAAGACTCCATCATAACTTAGAAATTCATTTAAGAAAGATAAAACTTTTATGATGAATAAGCCAAATAATAATTATTATTTGATAATTTATATACTAATTTCAATCATCTACATCTTAGATGATTAACTTTAAGATACATTTTCTAACACCAATGAGTACAAAGTTGACATATGAAACAAGAATTTTATCGATTAAGAAATATAACCTTGTCACGGGTACAAAATGACCTTAGCACGAATATCTTTAAGCAAGATTTTGAAATGTGGCATGAATATAAGACAAAATAATTTATAGTTTATAAAATTTTATAATTTATCTATATATGATTGACTTGTTTTATAACATGCTCTATGAAATGCTTTATTTTTGTAATAAATGTTATTCTCTAAATATTGTATTACACTAGAAAAGCTTATGCTTGATCCAATAAGAAAGTGTAGATTTTACTTACAAAGCTAGTGTAACTAATATCTTTTTTTTTTTGTCTAGATGAATAAGGCTAGAACCAATGGATGATTCAGGCTTGGGGATCAATGTTAGCAAACTTGAGAATTATTGGATGATTATGATCATATAGTCAATAATTGATAAATTTTAAGACATGGTTTGATATTTGATTTTGAATTTAGATACTCTAAATCAATCTTAGTTTAATTACTTATTTAATGATAAAATTAAATCTTTTATTATATTTTATTTGAAAGAGATTTTAGCTGATTATGATCGGTAGGCTTCGTGTTAATAAGGACAGCACCCTCAGTAGCATGGCCATATTATATTCTAGATTTGGAGCATGATTTTTATGATATCAGAGAAATAGGTTTGATCATAGGAAGAACAAGCTTAGGATGGTGTTTCCTAGGGATGGGCAGACAAAGAGTACAGAAGAATCGATCTAGATTAAAATTATAGAATAGAAAGGATTCAAAGATTAGATTTTAGATCAATAGACACTATGATAGAATTTATATATAAGTGGTATATGATCTGTATAACATAATTGATGAGTTATGTCTTGGATTTCAGTAAGTAGGGTGACCTAAATTTAAGAGATGTTGACCTTTGGATATGGGATGTTATATTGATAGGTTATGTTGTATTGTGTATATTTGTTCCATTGTTATTTAGATGATTTTAGAGACTCTAAATATGATATAGGTGAAGATCTTGATGATTTTTTTTATGTTGATTGTTGGAACATTATAATTTTGAGAAAGAAATTATTTAAGATGTGGCCTAAGAAAGAATTGTATCGTACGGAGAGGAATATTTTTTGAGTGTTGAACCTACAAAAGGATCATGTATGGAACTTGCATATAAATGAAAATTATATTTGATTCTATTGGTGAATAGGAATTTATTGTGAGAGCATAACATACACATTTTGGTGAAATCTTTAATGATTTATATTACTATCTATGGATTGGATTACTTTATCTTCCTTTTGTTTGTTGGAGATAGTAAGATGTATTAATTATTCCAAGTCAGAGTTTAGTTTCCTAAGATGATCTAAGGTATCTTATTATTGTTGAATTTTTTTGAAGACTTAAATGAGTTTTAATATGTAAGGAACAAGATTACATATCGATTTATTGATGGATGCTAGTAGTCGTGATAAAGAAAGCTCTAGGAGAAATAACTAAGCTAATTCTATTCATAGGAATGTTGACTTGAGATATTTTAGTTTGTGGAATTAGAGTTAATCCTTTTACAAAGAAATGTTAGTTATAGCCATCTAATTGATTGATAGGTAAATCTAGTGTTAAATCACTCCAATTAGATTCGATTTATGAGATTTTAGATGAGTCATTAAGCTTATGCAAGGATTTCAAATATGGAAGCAAATCAAGATTTAATTTTGATATGATATGCTCGAGGCATAATAAAGGATAAAGAAACTTAAAAGTTTTGCTTAAAATCTATCAAAATCTGAAAGATTGGATCTTTTGAGATTCTAATGTCAAATAGTATTCTTGTCAGAATTCATCTGATAGCCCTGGAGGGTTCGGTGGGTTTAGATCAGAGGGCACAATAGAAGTATGATTGTTGAACTATATTAAAACTAGTTAAGAATACTAATTCTAATGCAATAAGTATTATGAATGGAGACTTGATTTTCAATAAAGAAGATCACCATTGACAAATGAAAGGACAAACTTATTGATCCTTGGGCTTATCCAGATGTTGCAATATTATCTTTGGTGATTGGTTCTTTTATTATTAGTAATGATCAAAAGAATTTTGAGTATTTTAAGTTGAAGTTTAGTGGATTGATATTCCTTGATAGAGCTTGGATGTAGAATATTTTGGTATAGATATTTTTTTCCTAACTTTGACATTATTATTCTATTTGCTTGAATGGATTTAAGGATTTTCTATGATAAAAGTTTAATTGTTACATCATATTAAAAGGATAAAGAAGATTATAGATTATGGTGAGTATCTAATGCTCCAGACTTTTTTATTTTTATTAAAAATAGGTAGGGTTGATTATGATTTTCATATGAAATTAATCAAGAGCAAATAATTTCATGAGTAAGAAATTTTGGTATTTTAATTAAAGATTAAGAGATCAAAGAAATTTGCTATCTTGCGAATAAAAAGGTATCATGAGGCTTGGTAGGCATGAGAAGCTAAGTTCGTGCTATGTTGGGCCTTTTGAAATCTTGGACAGAGTAGGAGATGTTATTTATGACTAGCCTTGCCACTAGAATTGTCTAAAGTACACAATATCTTTCATGTTTCACTATGAGGAAGTATACACTTGATCTGAATAATGTGGTAGAGAATGAGCTACTATAGGTCATGAAGGCTTAACTTATGAAGAGTTCCCCATCCAAATTATTTATCGAAAACAGCAAGTCTTAAGATGGTGCATAATTCCATATATAAAAATCCAGTGGAACAATCATGAAGAGAGGCTACTTGAGAGCTTGAAGATGATGTGAAATCAAAGTATCCCAACTTATTCGAAAATGAAGATACGCTAAGTTTCAAGGATGAATCTTTTTTTTAAGGAGGGTAGAATGTGATGACTTGGTCTAATTGGACCAGCCCATTAGGAAATGGCCTAAAACCCCATCTGAAAGAAAGAAATGAAAAGACAAAAAAAAATGAAGAAGACTCCCAACTCCCATTAGGAGTCTTCTTCCATGCAAATTTGTCAAAGAGGAAGCCAATTCCAAGGATGATTCAGCCTCCCCTCTACTCTATAAATCTCCCTCTCACCTCCTAAGCAATCAACAACGAAGCTGGCCCTCCACCGGCGCTCTTCTCCCTCTTTTCTTCATTGAAGCCGTGGCCTCCTGTACTTGTGCCCATTGGAAAATCAGGCTAGAGACACCATTGGAGCTTAAGGTAAGTACCAATCCTACCTTCTCTCTCTCTTTCCCTTCTTTCGATGGTGTTTGGCATAGTCGTCGGCCATTAGTCTCACTAAAAAATGATGAAGAATGAAGCCCATATTTTTCCAACAATTTTCTCCCCCTTTTCCAACTGTTGGCATCGCATTTTCTTGAAGCCGAGCCTAGGATGAGTACCCCGGCCTCCCCACAAGCCTCGACGATAAAGCCATAGCCACTAGCAAGCAGCCAATAGTTGAAAGGAAGAAATGGGTTCGGATCCCTTGTTTTTCAAATCTTTTTCCATGATTTTCTTGTTGGCTGGTCACTATCGCTGACCATCCATTGCTAAGCACCATCAACCGCCCACTACCACCACCTATTGCTGGACTTCCGACCATTAGCTCCTCTCCCTTTCGTTCCCTTATTTGGCCAAGGAAAGGAAGAAAGAAAGAAGAAAAGAAGAAGAAGAAGAAGACAAGAAAAGAAAAGAAAAGAAAAGAAAAAGAAAAAGAAAAAGAGAGAAGGATTTTCTCTCTCACCTTCTCTCCCTAGGTCTTTCCCTCTCTACCCTCTCTTTTTCTCTCTCTATCTAATCAATGAACCCTAGTATGAATCTAAAATAGAAATAAGATGACCCAAAATCATTTCAATATCCATGCTATATGTCGGATCCCAGTCCAGCCCTTGCCAAATATTTATAGAATTTGATCACCGTTAGCCCCTATTGAGTCATCCCGACATGACCCCCGATGATCTCGATCATGATTGCCTCTTCTAAAGTATATGAAGATTCTCTCTCTCATCTACTCTCTCTATCTCTTTAAGAAGATCTATGGATCCTATACCAAGTCATGCCTTCCTCTTCTAGGGACTCATATTGACCCCGATAAAAAGATCCTAAACTGCTTTGGTGCTCGAATGTTCCATCAAATTGATCACCTGGTCAATCACCTCTTTTATTATTATTTAATTTTATTAAATTTAATAAATAAAAATTAATTATGAATTAATATTTTAAATAAGATTACCTAATTTATTTAAGAAAGTCTAAAGATCTAAGACAAACAAGATAAGTAAAATCTTATACTCCTAATTTATTTTTAAATTATCATATTTCTATGCAAATAAACTATTGTTGATGAAATCATGTTTTTCATAAAATAAGGATCAACATATTGAAGATTTTCAATGCAGGATTTCTAGCCTTATTTTCGAAACTTTTTTAAAATTTATTAAATGTAGTAGATAATATAATTAATTTAATTAATTATAAGCTATTGATTATATCAGAAAATCCTACACAGAATCTAAATATGATGTACTCGCTTTGAATTTGAAAAGCTAGATCGGTAATAGTAAGTATTTACTATTATAGCTATGTGTTTAGAATACGATATCTTATGCTGGTAGTCGATCATCGCAATTCGAATGTTGTTGAAAAGGTCCACTCATCGCAATGCAGCCACATAGTATGTAGAGCCTCCACGGATAGTCTACACAAGGCTCTAGATCCGATCAGCTCCTCCTGAGTGCTAGCACGACATTAGAACCCTTCGATGGCTGAAGTCGATCGAACTACTTTGATCTTCATCTATGAACTCTTTGGATGCTCCAGATTGCTAGTAGATATAGTAGAGAGGTAGAGGAGGCACTCCTAGAATTTTGGTGGGCTTATAACACTTGAAGCTCACAAACTCCCTTCCCAAACCCTAGGCTAGAACCCTAGGGTATGCTCTCAGAAAACCCTACGCCCACACCACTCTCTATAATCTTTTCTCATGGAATTTTGAATTTTCCATGCAAGGGAGAATGCATTACGCACACTTTTTCTCTCTCAAAAGGATGTGTACATGCCCAGAAGTGATCTCTTTTTATTTTTGTGTAAGACCGAGTCCTCTACGCATGGGAGGATGAGAATGAAGTAGTTGTCCATTTGAATTCAAACTCATTTTGATTTCAAATGGTAACCAACCTCTTCCTATCCATTTAGGGCATGAGAAAGCCTGAAGCATGCCTTCCCTTGTGCATGGAAAAAAAACATGAGAAACCTTTTCTCATTTAGAAAAGAGGGTGCACAAAGGTGAGGTGGCACATGGATAAGAATGGGTTGGTTTTCATTTAAATTTGAATCCCATTCAAACTTGAAACACTAACCACTTATCCTTATCCATGTGGGGCATGGAGAAACCAGTCATGGACACTTCTTAGCATGGAGGAATTGTTACAAGAAAAATTTCTTCATAGAGAAAAGTGGGTGCAGAAATATGAGGTGGCACAGGAAAGAAAGACCAATCAAACTGGTTCGAATTTAAACCTTGTCCAATTGAACTCATTCCAATCAAAATTGGTTAGGCCTAATTAGACTAACTTAAATCCAACCAATTTAAGCTTAATTAGACTTAATTAAATTTTAATAAAATCAAAAATTGATCAAGTCCAATCTCTTATCAAAATAGAGATCAAACCTCCTCGACGATTAGGTCATCTCATAACCTAATCGGGTCAAACCCAACTAAATCCAATTCAATTAGACTTGAACCAAAAATCATTACTCAATCAAATTAAGTTAATTAGCGATCAAATCACTAATTAAATCTCTCAAAAATATAGAGTCCAAATTCGATGGGTGTTTGGGCAATAAAGTCCATCAATATGAAATCCTGATCGAAGAGTCCTAAATTAGTGGGACTCTTGACCCTACTATCCTAAAATGAGTAGAACTTATGATCACAGAGTCCAGACTCTCGATCATAGAGTCCCAAATAGGTAGGACTCAGAGTCCCAGTCCAGTAGAACTCTTAGTCAAAGAGTCCCAATCTAATGGGACTCTTCACCAGCCATCAGATCAGGTAGGAACCTCTAGTGTGTGTGACTCCATAGGTTCGAACCTAAGCCAGTAGCACAGAAATCACTTTCTATACCAATCAAAATGACCATCTAGCAATGATACTCGATGTCCAAATTGGTTGAATAGTCACAATCGCAACATTCAGAACCTATGTGAATATGGTTATCATATAATTCATCTCTTTGACCTTTGTGTTTAGGATGACTCAGAGTTAAACTGTCAACTCTAATAAATACATCCAAATTATGTCTTAAAGCAATTAATCCCCTGACTCCTCACTAGAACTACCCTGGCCATGGTCTTTGCTAAATGAAACACAATTGAATATAGCTTCTGAACTGGAGTGGTCAATCCCATCTTGACTCACACATTGACTCCTCAAGTACTTGACTATGCCTAGAAACCTTTCATCATTGAATTAAAAATTCAGATAGTTTGGCACTAAAGCATAGTGAGTTGCTTGGAAGTCACCATAGTGATCTCAGATCGGAGGGACACTTATACCTATATTCTATCGAAGCAAATCTCGACAGTAGAAAAGCTTCGAAGTTGATCACATTCAGTGCAGATGTACCCATACATCTCACTTGCATGTCATACCAGTGTCTATACACTCTTTAGTTAAGAGAACAACCAACCTATATGACACACAATGATCTATATTTGATAAACATTATTATCCTAGGTAACGACGTATCATTTGATCGTGAACAGGTTTAAGGACTAAACGATAAATTCTTTTTTGTCAATTCTAAATAATCCTAAGGACTTCACCACAACACATGAGTTCATTAGAAGATAAAAAAATTTATGATGAAAAATAATAAAATAATTTTTATTTATTTATAATTCATATACAAATATAAGAAGCAGCACAACCATCAACAAGCTGACAATTGGCTTTAGGACACCATTCCCAACAATCTCTCACTTGGATTAAAGCCAATCGGTGCAGTATCTAATACCCATCTTTGACTTGAAGTCATCAAGCTCCTTCACCATAATAGCTTTAGTGAATGGGTCGGCCAGATTCTTCTTTCCATCGATCTTCTAAAGGTCGATGTCATCTCGATCCACGATCTCCTGGACAAGATGGTAGCGATGTAGAATATGCTTTGTTTGCTGCTGTGCCTCCGGTTCCTTCACCTGAGCAATGGCTCTAGAGCTATCGTAGTAGAGCAGAATTCGACTATTAAGGGAGGGTACTACTCCAAGCTTAGTGATGAAGTTCCTTAGCCACACTGCTTCTTTAGCAGCATCTGATGCAATAACATACTCCACCTCGCATATTGAGTCAGCCATGGTGTGCTGCTTGAAACTATTCCAATGACAGCTCCACTATTAAGGATAAACACATACCCCAACACACTCTTGCTATCATCATGATCAAACTAAAAACTAGAGTTTGTAAACCCCATAAATTTCAAGTCTGACTCACCATAAATAAGCCACTGGTCCTTTGTATTTATTAAATACTTCAGGATGATTTTGACAATCTTTCAATGATTTTTTCCTAGATCAGATTGGTATCTACTCACTATCCCTAGTGAGTATGCCACATCTGGTGGCATATATATCATGGCATACATGATAGAACCCACTGTCGAAGCATATGAAATTCTACTCACATGCTCTCTCTCTTGAGGTGTTGTCGGACAATCCCTCTGCAAGAAAAAAATTCCATGATCTATCGATAGATAGCCTTTCTTAAAATTCTCCATGCTGAATCTCTTCAGCATAGTATCAATGTACATGGATTGAGATAATCCAAGCAATCTTTTAGATCTATCTCTATAGATCTTCATCCCTAGGATATAGGAAGCTTCTCCCAGATCCTTCATGGAGAATTATGACGATAGCCAGATCTTTATTCCTTGTAATGTAGGGACATCATTTCCAATTAAGAAAATATCATCCATATACAATATAAGAAATACTACCGATAGATCATTAGTCCACTTGTATATACAGGACTCTTCTCCATTCTTAACGAAGCCATACATTTTGATTGTCCTATCAAAATATATGCTCCAACTTCGAGATGCCTGCTTCAGTCCATAAATGATCCTTTGAACCTTACATACCTTAGACTCATCTATAGATGTGAATTCTTCAGGCTGTATCATATACACACCTCTTCCTCTAGCTCTTCATTCAAAAAAGCTATTTTTATATCCATCTACTAGATTTCATAGTCCAAATGGATAGCTATCGCAAGCATGATCCGAATGGACTTGAGCATTACTACAGGAGAAAACATCTCATCATAGTCTATACCATAACATTGATGATATTCCTTAGCAACTAGACGAGCTTTATAGGTTTCCACCTTCCCATCTACATTGCTTTTCCTCTTGAAGACCTACTTACACCCTATAGGTTTTATCCTTTTGGGTGGGTCAACCAATGTCCATACATCGTTGACTTTTATGGACTCCATTTTGAATTTCATGGTCTTAAGCCATTTCTCAGAGTCAGGTCTCTGCATTGCATCCATATAAATGATCAGATCCTTATCATTTTCATTGAGTTCGATAGGATCACCATCTCGAACAAAGAAATCATAGTATCTATCCAATTGATGTGGTGCTCTACAGACCGTCTTAAGGATGCAGGTTCAATGGGCTCCAGATCTGATCTTATCAAATCTGGTTTAGGTTCAACAATTTGTGTCTATTTTTTCACTTATCAAACTTCCTCAAGTTTGATCTTAAAGGCTTTAGTCCCTTCACCAAGGAACTTTTTTTTCAAAAAGATTGTCTTAAGGCTGACAAATACCTTTTGCTCATCAGCTAGATAGAAGTAATATCCTTTGGTCTCTTTTGGGTATCCTATAAAATAACACTTATCAGACCTAGGTCCAAACTTATCTGTTACTAAATGTTTGACATAAGCCAGATACTCCCAAACTCTAAGGTGCGAGAGTATTGGCTTATGTCCTATCCATATCTTATATGGCATTTTGGCTACAGACTTACTTGGAACCCTATTCAAAATATAACAAGCTGACTCAAACGTATATCCCCATAAGAAGATCGGTAGACTGATAAACTCCATCATAGATCGGACCATGTCTAATAGGGTCTGATTTCTTCTCTCAGATATACCATTATGCTATGATGTTCTAGGAGTCTGCTATGAGAGAATTCTATTCTCCTCAAGATATGTTAGAAACTCACTAGAAAGGTACTCACCCCCTCGGTCAGACTGAAAAATTTTAATGCACTTTTTAGTTTGCTTTTCTACCTCATTATGGAATAGTTTGAATATTTCAAATGATTCTGACTTATGCTTCATTAAATAGACATACCCATACCTTGATAGGTCATCCATGAAAGTTATGAAGTAGAAATATCCATCTCTAGTACTTAAGCTCATGGGTCCATATACATCTGAATGTACTACACTTGGGAGTTCACTAGCTCGCTCACCTTTTCTAGTAAAAGATGACTTAGTAATCTTACCAAGAAGCTAGAACTCATAGGTTGGAAATGATTCACAATCACCGACTATAAGAATTTCTTCTTAAGCCAACCTATTTATTTTATTTTTGTTGATATGACCTAGCCTACAGTGCCAAAAGTAGAGTTTAGACATATCACTAGTTCTAGGGCATTTACCGAAAAACTGAACCATATTAACAAGCTGTGATAGTAAGTAAATTCTATTATTCAATTGTCCAACAAACATAATAACATCATTCAAAATGACATTATAAATATATTTTTTATTAAAAATTTATAACTATACATGGCCAAAGCCTACGAAAATAATATTCAACAAAAAACTTAGACAATAATGACATTCATGAAAAATTATATTACGAGAATTGATTACAAGGTTCATGATTCCTAAAGCTAGAACTGAAACTTGTCTTCTATCTCCAACATTCAGAAATCTCTCACCTTCATCAAATCTCCTACTGACCTATAAATCCTACGTCGAATTATAGATATGAAAAGGGCTTCCGATATCCAATACCCAGGCAGTAGTATCACATATCAAGAAGTTGCAAGGTGTTATCATATAATTATTTTGTCCAGCAACCGCCTGCTTCTTTCTTGGCCTATTTGGGTCTGGGAAGGCAATGTACTAAGGATAATTCCTCTTTCAGTGCCCCTACTTTTTGCAAAAGAAGCACTCCACCAAGCTCTAATCAGGCTTGTGCTTCTTGGTCTAATCCTGTGTAGACATCCCAGCATGCGACTGCACCTTCTTATTTTTCTTCTTCTTATTTTTCTTACCTTTCTTAAAGGGTCGACAATCAGAAGAAGATCCTCCCACTATATTTATTGACTCCTTATGGAGCTGGTGATACTTCTCAAAGTTCTGCAGCAATCCCAATAAACCATGGTAGTTCACTGCAAGCTTTGTTATTCTAAAATGAGTAAGAAAGGGGAGGAAGGACTTGGACAAAGAATTAAGGATCGCATCCCTACCGAGCTACTCGTGCCAAAGGAAGCCTAGCTTATTCAAACATTCAATCATCTCGATCATGTATAATACATGATCGGTGACTGACATCCCATCCCTCATCCGAGCATTGAAAATGGCATAACTAGTCTTATGCCTCTCAACATCGTCAGGCATACCAAAGGAGTCATTCAACTTTTTAAGTATCTTTTGTGGCTGGGCATTCTCAAACCTACGGCTAAACTTATCATTCATTATCATCGGTATAATACACCAAATGGTGGTGCAGTCATTGAGCCACTTTTGGTAAGTATCTCTATTGCCCAGATAGACAACCCAAGAGGGGGGGGTGAATTAGGTTTTCAAAAATTGAAATAGATATGTATAGTGCTAAATGATTAAAACCTAAGTGAATCAAGTGTAAGAGCAAATAGCAGACATAATTAAGAGCACACACATAAACAAGAGAATTTTATAGTGGTTTGGTACTCTTCCAGCACCTATGTCCACTCCCCAAGCATACTCTTAGAAATTTTACTATAATCCCACAAGATTACAGTCAAATAATTTTTTCAAGCTCACTATCCAAAAATTCAGTTGGTTTTATTCTAGGTTCATCAACCACAACCCTTACAAGAATTAAATAAATAAATCTAAATAAATAGAGGGGAGAAAGGGCCCCAAAAACCCAAGTTTCAGCCCCTATTGAAACCAAGTACATGAAAAAAGAAAAAGGAATTTTGCAACTTGAAATGCTCCTTTGAATGAGTAGAAAAGTTATCCTTGTAGTTCATTGAAAGCCTCTTTGAATGTGTGGAGTTAATGCACTTGAGGATTTTTCAAAGCTTGAGAGAACAGATTGATTGGATGTTGGATATTCGTTCAAGAATAGAGTGTGCCTTTTTCTCTCATTTTTCTCTTATTTTAAAAAATAATCTTTCTTTCTTTTATATCTTCAGCTTTTTTCTTTCTTCTGGTGATGATTGGTATTCAGAACAAGCAAAATCTGACCATTGGAGAGCAGCAACTAGCCGTTGGAACGAAAAAAATCTGATCTGGAATGCCCCATCAAAAGGTTGTCGCCATGTCTCAAGACCTCTTGATTTGTCTCAAGATGTCTCACTAGGTTACGAGGCCTCTCAGGTTGATCAGGAGAGCTCTTGTCTTTAGTCGCATGAAAAATCATCTTTTTGAAAAAAATGGCTCACCTGAGATCGAAATGTTTTGGTTCTGAATGATATGTCTCACTGGAACCACGAGACCTCTCGAGAATCCTATGAGACCTTGCTCTAAGAGCACAAAACCTGGGTTCTATTGCTTGAAATCGAGACATCTCAAGATTCACTCAAGACCTCTCAAAATTGAGCCAGATCTACGTTTGCTGCATGCCAGTCCACTCGAGAGCTCTTGAAAAAAATTTGAGATATCTTGAAGACTGCTCCAAGGAAAATTTAGGAGACTTAAATTTTATTTGATTTTCACTTTGTCTTTCTTATTTTGATCAAAAAGCTCTATTTCTTCTGATATTGGAATACTTAAAATAAAATATATTAGTAATCACTTATTTTAATATTTGGTCATCATCAAAATCACTTAGGGGGTCAACAATCTCCCCCTTTTTGATGATGATAAAATATTAAGCAAGCCATAAAAAGAATGTAAGCAATGTATATCAAGAACTAATGAATGCAAAATTTTTGTGCTAAAGCTCCCCCATAATTTATGCTCTCATGAAATGAATATGATTTGAATAACATTCTTTTCATTTTGTATTTGTTCATTTCAATCATTTCAATTTCTAAAAGTCTCTTTTTGTGAATTTATATTTTTGGTGAAAAGTCCCTTTTTATGAATTTGTATTTTTGGTTTGAATGATTATACGTTTGTATTTTGTATGTTAGATTTAATGATGCATTTGCATATTTATCCTTAATATTTCTCTCCCTTTTTGTCAGCATCAAAATCACAACAATGAGAAAATCATAAAAAGGCAAGAACATGAAAAGGATTGATTTCATTGCAAGATGTGATAATATGTAGATAGAGATGTACATTAGTTTACAAAAAAAATGAATCTCACACCAACATCCTTAAACTAAAAGTTAAAACAAAAGAGATACTCGACCTAGTCCTCATCAGAGAGGAACTCCATGATGGGTTCAGAGGAGAATTTCGATCTAGTAGAGGATAAGTGAGGAGCAGGTCTAGGAGAAGGTGATGGTCTAGAAGAAGATGATTGCCCAGAAGAGGATGGAGTCCGACTGCAAATCTACTGTAGGGTGGAGATAATGACTTCAGTCGTGGTGCACTGAACAGTGATGTTCTCTTCAAGTCTCTGTGCAAGTCTGGCATTCTCGGATAGGAGTAGTTCAATTTGACCTGATGAACTGTGCTGCTCCTTTTCCAAAATCTCGAGTCTTTGAGATAATCCACTAATCTGTTGGCTAAGAATTTTTGTTTGACCTTCAGTGGATATCTTTTGTTCTTCAATGCTTACAAGGAGTTGATGCCTCATACTGGAGAGTATATCCATAAAACTTTCAGATACTTTTTGAACCACTTCTTCTACCATCCTTTCAATTAATAGATCTTGATCAAAAGCTGAGGGAGGTGCTGGTACAGGACAAGGAGGCACCTAAGGAGAGTGTGGGGACCCTGGTGTAGTGAAAGAGGGTCCAGCAGTAGATGGTGATGATGGAGGGGGTGGAGACCTATGTTTTTCGGGCTCATTTGCAGCATGTTCATATGCCCTCACCCATTTGTCATCCCTTTTTACAAACTTCATCCAGTTTAATGTTCCTTCATTGATGTTGTCTGTGTGGACCAGTTTTTTGAAGTCTTCACCTTCTAGATTAACTTTAAAGTCCTTGAAGATTAAGGTGAACATCAATCCATAGGGTAAACAAACCTTGCTTTTGTTGGTAGTATCTTTCAGTTGTTGAAGCATAAGAGAGGAAAAGTTGATGGGAATTTCAGTCACCATAAAGAACATGACACCTGGTTCTCTCTTTCCAACCCAGTCATGTCTTCCTACTTTAGGGAAAACTATGTGACTGACAAAAGATTACAGTAATCTCATCTCAACCGAGAGAAGATGTGAAACCAATTGTACATTTTCGTCAACATCCTTCCTTTCTAAGATGCACTTGAGGGCTTCAATTTTATCAAACAAATTTAGATTGCTAATGCCTGCCCTAGGCACTTTGACAAGCTGCCCTATTTTTCTCTCATCTAAGAAAATGTGTACCCTTTTCACAACGGACTCAACTTTCAACCCATGCTCAAATCTAATGTTGTCAAAAAATTCTCTTATCAAGTTTGGATAAATATTTACCTCTAGCGTACATATTTTTTTTCCATCCTTGCTACCGAATCCAAGTCCTAATATGGAAGTGTTCCTGATCTAGGTATTTGATATCCACACAGTGGCCCGTTGGAACTGTCCTAGTAGCAACGAAGAGATGAGCATGAGATGATGAAGCAGGCAGAGATGATTGAGGCAAGTCCTGCTATCGCTTAGCCCTAGCTTCAGTCGATGGCATGATGGGAGGTCTTTATGCGGTAAGGGATCCCTTCTTTGGAGCCATTGGGGTTTAAGATTTGGAGGGAATGGACAAGAGAACGTGATTCGAAAGGTTTTTGAGGAGAGGAGGAGAGTTTTGGAGAGTTTGGAGGAGAGGTCTCGGAAGAATGGAATGATTGAACGAAACATGGGACCTCTCGTAAATCGATTAAAAAGAGAGCCTGCAAGAGTCGAGAGCTCTCATCTTAAAGACGAGATGTCTCAAAAATTTTGAGAGCTCTCGCATTTACCACGAGACATCTCAAAATCCAGCCGTGAGGTCTTGTGAATAACCCGAGACTTCTCATGCATAGGGGGAAGAAATTAGGATAAAAATGAAATTTCAAGCCAATTTTTCTCAATTTTTCGAGATTGAATTAGGAGGGTTTAGGATGATAGAGGGAGACCAAAAAATAATCCAAAAAATTTAAGATTAAATATTTTTATAGAGGATCATATACACCAAGTTCACCATAAATTTTAGAGAATCTATCTTCACTTAGAGGTTTTGTAAAAATGTCAGCTAATTGATTTTTAGTTGAAACAGATTCAAGCACAATGTTATTGTTTTGAACATGATCTCTAATGAAATGATGTCTAATTTCAATGTGTTTGGTTCTTGAATGTTGAATAGGATTTTTTGTTAGGTGCACTAGTGTTATCACATTTAATAAGTATCTTATTTTGCTTAATTCCAAAGTCTTCGAGTTATTATTTGAACCAAAGTATTTAAGCACAGCAACTCCCCACAGCAACATATTCGGCCTCGGGCCGTTGACAGTGTTACAGAGTTTTGCTTTTTGTTATACCAAGAGATCAAGTTCAACCCTAGAAATTGACAAGTGCCACTGGTACTCTTTTTATCAATTTTACATCCTCCATAGTCTGCATCAGTATATTCAATCAATTCAATGAAAGATTATTTTGAGTACCAAAGACCTAAGTTATGTGTATAGATCAAATCTCTAAAAATTCTTTTAACAGCTACTAAGTGTGATTCTTTAGGGTTAGATTGAAATCTAGCACACATGCACACACTAAATAATATATCAGGCCTACTTGCAATTAAGTAAAGTAAGGATCCTATCATACCTATATAGAGCTTTTCATTTACATTCTTACCATTCTCATCTTTGTTAAATTTGCAAGAAGGGCTCATGGGTGTGCCGATTTTTATTCCATTTTTCATGCTAAACTTCTTGAGCATCTCCTTGATGTACTTTGTTTGGCTAATGAAAATGCCTTCCTTTGATTGTTTGACTTATAGTCTAAGGAAGAAATTCAGCTCTCCCATGATGCTCATTTCAAATTCACTCTGCATCAACTTAGCAAACTCTTGACAAAGAATTTTATCAATAGCTCCGAATATTATGTCATCCACATATATTTGAACTACAAGAAGATCATTATTTTTCTTTTTTCAAAAATAGTGTGGTGTCTATACTTCCTCTGATAAAATTATTTTATAATAAAAATTTGCTCAATCTCTTATACCAAACTCTAGTTGCTTGTTTAAGTCCATAGAGTGCTTTATTTAACTTATATACATGATTGGAAAGTGAGTGATTTTCAAATCCGAGTGGTTGTTCTATAAATACTTCTTCAGCTATATAACCATTCAAAAAGGCAATTTTCACATCCATTTAAAATAATTTAAAATTCATCTAATAGGCAAAAGCAAGTAACAATCTTATAGCCTCTAATCTTGCTATAGGTGCATATGTTTCATCAAAGTCAATTCTTTCTTCTTGATTATATTCTTTAGCAACTAATCTAGCTTTATTTTTTACAACATTACCATGTTCATCTAATTTGTTCCTAAATACCCATTTTGTACCAATTATAGGATGATCTATGAATCTATTTACAAGAGTCCATACATTGTTTCTTTCAAATTAGTTTAGTTCATCTTGCATGGCTAGCATCTAATTAGAGTCTTGTTTAGCTTCTTCTATGTTTTTAGGTTCTATTTGAGAAACAAATGCAAGGTAATCAAATATATCCTTAAAAGAGGATCTAGTTCTTATCCCTTGTGAAGGATCACCTAAAATCAATTTTCGTAGGTGATTATGTGCATACCTCCACTCCTTGGGTAGATCTCTACGATCATTAGATGCTTCAATCTCAACATCCTTATCTTGTTCAATGATTGTTGTAGAGTTATCTTTGTCATGAATGATGTTGTCCCTTAAGTTTAGCTCCATTTCATCTTCGCGAATTCCTATATCATCATCAAAAACATCTTCTTTTCTTGAAGAATGATTGTTAGCTTCATCAAAAATGGCATGTATTGATTCTTCAACAACTAAAGATTGTTTATTGAAGACTTTATATGCTTTGCTAGATATAGAGTATCCAAGGAATATACCTTCATCTGCCTTAGCATCAAATTTACCTAGATTATCTTTACCATTGTTATGAATAAAATATTTGCAACCAAAAATATGAAAATAATTAATATTAGATCTTTTTTCTTTCCAAAGTTCATAGGAGATTTTCTTTAAAATCGAACGAATAGAGACTCTATTTAGGATGTAACATGTTGTGTTAATGGCTTCACCCCAAAAGTATTTGGATAGATTTCCTTCACACAATATAGTACGGGCCATATCAACTAACGTTCTATTCTTTCTTTCAACAACTCCATTTTGTTGAGGGATTCTAGGTGCTGAAAAATTATGTTTTATGCCATGTTCATTGCAAAATTCTTCAAAATATTTATTTTTAAATTCTGTGCCATGATCACTATGGATACATATCACAGTAGATTCTTTTCATTTGTTATTTTCTTGTAAAACTTTAAAAATAATGAAAATGCTTCATCTTTATAAGCTAAAAATAGAACCCAAGTAAAATGAGAATGATCAGCAATAATTACTAGAACATACTTCTTTCCTCCTAGGCTTGTGGTCCTAGTAGGTCCAAACAAATCCATATGAATCAATTCAAGAGGCCTAGAAGTTGAAACTATATTTTTGGATTTGAAACTCTCCCTAGTTTGTTTTTCGAATTGGCAAGCATCACAAACATGATCAATTTGAAAATTTAGTTTTGGTAGCCCCTTAACTAAGTCTTTATTATGCAATTTATGAAGAGTATGCATGCTAGCATGACCTAATCTTTGATGCCAAAGCCAACTAGTTTCTTTTATGTTAGCATTCATTGCAACTAGGCATTGACCACTCTTCATGGCAATTTTATCAAGATTCACCATGTAGATGTTCCTACGCCTAAATCCAATGAATTTTAAACTATCATCCAAGGAACTAGATACTTTGCACAAAGAAGATTCAAATAAAACTTTAAAACCTCTATCACATAGTTGACTAATACTAAGCAAGTTATATTTTAAATTATCAACTAATAATATATTATCTATAAAGGTCGAAGGAGTAATCTGAATTTTACCATAGCCAATTATTTTACCTTTGCCATTATCACCAAAGGTGACTACTCCCCCTTCCTTTTTTTCTAGGATGACAAATTGTTGCTTGTCACCCAACATATGCCTTGAGCAGCCGCTATCTAAATACCAATCCCGTTTTGATCCTTGGGCTACAAGGCATTCCTGCACAAACAATCAAGTGATAGTTTTAAGTACCCAAATCTTCTTGGGTCCTTTAGAATTAGTAGACATGGTTCCTTTTGAAACCTAAATGCTTTTAATATGCTTTTTATTAACTCTTCTAGTATTACATTCAAAAGCCTTGTGTCCTACCTTTTTGCATTTAAAGCAAATGGTATGAGAAGTGCTATTAGTGATGGGTGTAGTGAAGAAATTTTTTAGAAACTTGGTTTTGTCTTTGGGTTTATATCCTAGTCCAGTCTTATCATAAACTCCTCTTTGACTATTTAAAATTATTTGTAATTTTTCAAAACTATAAGTAAATTTATCAACTAAAGATTTTAATTTATCCAATTCATCCTTTAGGATTTTGTTTTCTTCTTTTAACTTATTGTGGCTACTAATTACCTCTTCCTTTTCTTTCAAGAGTGTTTGAGTCATTTCCTTAAGATTTCTATTTTTTGAGCTTATCTTTTTGAAATCTTTCATCAAATCATAAAAAGCATCTTGAAGCCCATCAAAGGTAAAATCTAAATCAAAAGTGGAGGATACCTCATCATCTTGTGCCATGAAACATAAGTTTGCTTTATTTTGATTTTCTTCCTCCGTGCTTGACTCATCGCTATCACTCCAAGTTGCTAACATGGCTTTTTTTTTTATTCTTTTTGGCCCCTTCTTTAATAAAGGACATTCAGCCCTAAAATGTCCTGACTTCTTGCATTCATAGCAAGTGGGCCGATCTCTCTCTTTTTCTTTTTCTTTCTCCCTGTTGGCTTCTCCTCTAATAAAGTTTTTCTTCTTGAATCCTTATCTTCTTCTTTCCATAAATTTCTTAAACTTTCTAATCACTAGGGCCATGTCTTCATCATTTTCCTCACTAGTGGATTGATCATCTTCTTCTTCATCAGCCATGGATTTCAGCGCTACTATTTTCTTCTTCTTGTTATCTTCCTCATTGTGCTGACTCATGGCTAGCTCATGTGTCATTAAGGATCCAATGAGCTCCTCTAGTGGTAGTGTGTTCAGATCCTTTGCCTCATGAATGGCTATTACTTTGGCTTCCCTTGATCTAGGCAAAGATCTGAGGATCTTTCTCACCAATTCACTGTTAGTGTAAACTTTACCTAAGCTTTTTAAACTATTTATAATATCAGTAAATCTTGTGTATATGCTAGTGATAGATTCAGTGGAGTCAATTTTAAATAACTCATATTGGTGAATTAGCATGTTAATTTTAGTTTCTTTACTTAATTTGTCCCTTCATGTGTGACCTCAAGTCTATCCCAAATTTTCTTTGCAGAATTGCAAGTGGAGATTTGATTAAACTCATTTGCATCAAGGGCACAATAAAGTACATTCATTGCCTTGGCATTTAATTGAACAAGTTTCTTATCCATTTCATCTCAATTCTTCTTCGACTTAGGAGAGGATGTGCCATTAATAATGATTGTAGGTGTGTGTGGGCCATTGACAATGATACTCCATATGTCATAGTCAAGGGCTTGAATGAAAATGTGCATGCGAGCTTTCCAATAAATATAGTTGGATCCATTGAAAAAAGATGGCCAATTTGTAGATTCCCCTTCGACAAGTGAACCTCCTAGTTGGGTTGATATGATCTTTGTCTCTAGTTGATAAGATCAATAATTAGTAGAGAACCAAGGCTCTGATACCACTTATTGCCCAGATAGATAACCAATGGGAGGGGGGGGGTGAATTGGATTTTCAAAAATTAAAACAAATATATATAGTGCTAAATGATTAAAATCTAAGTGAATCAAGTGTAAGAGTAACTAGCGGACATAATTAAGAGCACACACATAAACAAGAAAATTTTATAGTGGTTCAGTGCTCTTCCAGCACCTACGTCCACTCCCCAAGCACACTCTTGGGAATTTTATTATAATCCCATAAGATTACAGTTGGATAGTTTTTTTGGACTCACTATCCAAAAATTCAGTTAGTTTTTTTCTAGGTTTATCAACCACAACCCTTACAAGAATCAAACAAATCAATCTGAATAAATAGAGGGGAGAAAAAGCTTCCAAAACTCAAGTTTCAGCCCCTACTGAAATCAAGTACATGGAAAGAGAAAAATAAATTTTACAACTCGAAATGCCCCTTTGAATGAGTAGAAAAGTTGTCCTTGTAGTTCGTTGAAAGCCTCTTTGAATGTGTAGAGTTAATGCACTTGAGGATTCTTCAAAGCTTGAGAGAATAGATTGATTGGAGATTGGATATTCATTCAAGAATAGAGCATGCTTTTCTTTCTCTCATTTTTCTCTTGTTTTGAAAAATAATCTTTCTTCCTTTTATATCTCCAGTATTTTCTTTTTTTGGTGATGATTAAAGTTTAGAAAAAGCAAAATCTGACTATTGGAGAGCAGCAACTAGCCATTGGAATGAAAAAAATCCGACCTAGAATAACCCATCAAAAGGCTGTCGTTGTGTCTCGAGACCTCTCAATTTGCCTCGAGACATCTCATCAGGTTATGAGGCCTCTCGAATTGATCAGGAGAGCTCTCATCTTCAATCGCACGAAAAATCATCTTTCTTGAAAAAATGACTCACCTGAGATCGAGACATCTCGATTCTAAACGAGACATCTCGCTGGAACCATGAGACCTCTCGAGAATCCTACGAGATCTCTCACTCCCAGAGCACAAAAACTAAATTTCTATCACCTAAGATCGAGATATCTCAAGATTCACTCGAGACCTCTCGAAATCAAGCTAGATCTACATTTGCTACGTGCCAATCCACTCGAGAGCTCTTAAAAAAAAATCTGAGATGTCTCGAAGACTGCTCCAAGGCAATTTTAAGGAATTTGAATTTTATTTGATTTCCACTTTATGTCTTCTTTATTTTGGTCAAAGAGCTCTTTTTCTTTTGATATTGGAATACTTAAAATAAAATATATTAGTAATCACTTGCTTTAATGTTTGGTCATCATCAAAATAACTTAGGGGGTCAACAGTCTTGGGTCGTGTCTCTAGCATTCAGTGCTGGCTCCTCAGGTGCAGGATCCATTAGAATATATAAGATCTGCTTATGCTCCAGGATAATTTTTAACTTTCGATTCCATCTATCAAAGTTAGATCCTATAAGTTTGTCATTGTCTAACAATGATCGGAGCGACAGAATTATGGCCATTTCTATACAAAAAGAAAAATCAAATCTAATTATTATATAAATTATTTATCCTAAAGATTTGGACTTTAGTCTAAAGATTCTTTCATTATTTTATACGAATTGATAGCCTCTACCTCCAATTCAAGAAATTATTTTAATTTCTTAATGGGTACTAGAATCCACACACACTACACATGAGCCCAACTTTGGTTGGTCACCCCATGTGCATCTATGGATAGGTTCATAATCAATTATTTTTTTAAATAACTTCTAGTAATTTAATTATGCCCCAGAACCTAAACAATAAGCTTTGTCCTCCACTGAAAAGATCCAGTTAGATCCAACCATTAACATGATCACATTTGGTGCATCTAACCAACAAATGATCAAGCCCAACTTTGATCGGCCAACTTGACTACCATTAGAAAGACACAACAAACTATCATTTTAAGAATGATAATTTCATTAGTCAATAAGCACCAAGTCTTTGGGCCTCCAATGATTATTAAATTAATAGACCCATTATCACTCAACTTAATGGGAGGCTCTGACCTAGTTATCAATATAATTATATCATTTTAAGAACCTAATAATTTTAGAAGATTTGATTAATTAATTTATAAAAAAGAAGGGATGAATACACCAACCAATTTAAATCATCCTATTGACTTCACTAAGTCAGATCAAAAGGACCTAATTTGAGCTAGTATTAGGAGCACCTAAATCAATCACAATGATTTACCTAATTGATATGGGTGAGCCCAAATCACCAAGTGATCTAATCAAAATCTAACTCACCAGGAAGGCTAGGTAAGTGAGATCAGCAGAAGGGATATGCCATTAACTCGTCAAAGATCGAATCAATGCCAATAGCTCCCAATTAAAAACCACTAGTCAGGCTACCAAACTTATTTTAGACACCATCCAATTTATTAGTTTCGATTTGACCAACACAGTAATTTTGGATTCGACCGCATAGCCACGAATCAAGTCCATTTGGCCCTCATTAAAGGCATGGACTTGACCAACTACAACTATTGTAATTGAGTATCAAGAGTCCTTGATCTAATCTAATTCAACATTTGGTTAGATTTGATCAATTACTCTAATTTAGTTCATTCTTTAATTAACCTTATGTCTAACCCATTTAATGAACCTAATTCATCTAATCCAATAACCCACATTTTATGATTAATGACTTAGAATCTTTAATTCATAGTTCTAGACCCTAATTCATTTTACTTAATTCTCAATTAAGTTTTTAGGCTAAAGGTAAGGGTTCGGCTTTTTGAAAATATTTTTCAAAATTTTGAAAGGTTCTATACAATATAACACTGTTCACTAAATAAGTTGACTCATTTCAAAAATGAGTAGACTCATTTCACAAATAGTACTAGTTGTAGATTTTATGTACACTACATAAAAAATAATCATGAATCTAAATTTACATCTAATCTAATACATTCATGATTAAAATTTAGATAAAATCAATCCAAAAAATTCTTTCACCATTTATCTTCAGGAATGAGTTCACGATGGCACCCCTACCGTCATAAGGGATCCACATCGAATGGAAGATGATGGCCTTTAAGCCATGCTTATCTCTTATGACCGGATGGCTTGGTGGCTCATTCAAGCTTGATTACTAGGCTACTCGAATATAATACATATCTAATATGCATAATTTTTTAAATTCTAAAGCATATAAATCATATTTAATGAACCTTGCTCTGACACCACTGAAGGTTTTCAGTCTATGATTTCTAGCCTTATTTTCGAAACTTTTTTCAAAAATTTATTAAATACAATGGATAATATAATTAATCTAATTAATTATAAGCTACTAATCATATCAAAAAATTTTACACATAGGATCTAAATATGATGTACAAGCTTTGAATTTGAAAAGCTAGATCGGTAACAGTAACTATTTAGTATTATAGCTACGTGTTTAGAACACGATACCTTGCACGGATAGTTGATCACCATAATCCAAACATCGCCGAGGAGGTCCACTCATTGCGATGCAACCATGCAGTGTGTCTGGCCTCCATGGATCATCCACATGAGGCCCTGGACCCGATCAGCTCCTCTCAAGTGCTAGCTTGATGCCGAAACCTTTCGACGGCTGAAGTCGACCGAATTGCTTTGATCTTCATGTATGAACACTTTGGATGCTCCGGATCACTAGTAGACATAGTAGAGAGGTAGAGGAGGCACTCCTAGAATTTTGGTGGGCTTACGACACTCGAAGCTCAGCAACTCTCTTCCCAAACCCTAGGCTAGAACCCTAGGATATGCTATCAGAAAACCCTGCGCCCACACCACTCTCTATAATTTTTTTCTCACAAAATTTTGAATTTTCCATGCAAGGGAGAATGCCTTATGCACACTTTTTCTCTCTCTTAGAAAAATGTGCGCACGCCCAGAAGTGACCTCCTTTTATTTTTGCATAAGATCGAGTCTTCTACACATAGGAGGATAAGAATGAAGTGGTTATCCATTTGAATTCAAACTCATTTTGAATTCAAATGGTTGAAAGGGCAAGTGTAGTGCTCCCAAGTCTTGGAAGACCATAAAAGAGTCAAGATGGTGACTCCTGAAGGCTAGAATTGGCAAGAGATGTATCAGTAAAGATAAAGAGGCTGACACATAGTCGGGCTGGCTCAAATATGCAGTCGAGTTGGCTCGATCTAAGATCGAGCTGACTTGATCTAAGATCGAGCTGGCTCAATCAGATCAAGCTGACTCGGCCCTTATCTGAGTTGGCTGTCTTAGGCAGATAGAAGACATGGTTCGGGGAGACGCAATTGAGCCGGCTTGGCTTCTAACTGAGCCAGCTCGATAGTGGCGAATAGATCTGGATGAGTTTTCTTTTTGATCTTGGATTGGATCTAATCCAAGAGATTTTAAGGCCTAGTATGAGAGGTCTTAAGGTGGCTAATTTATTTATTGAGCTAGGTCTTTAGTCCAGGGGATGAGAGTATGGATTAGCTAAGGAAAGTTTTTAAGGACTGAGTCGTGTTGACTCAGGATGTCTATATATATACCTATATATGTAGATTACAAAGAAAAGAGAAGACAATGAATTGAATCCCTTTTCTTCCTAAAACCCTAGCTTTCTCTCTTTCTCACTCTACTGCCATCTCATCTTCTTATCATCTAATCTTTATCTTCCTTGCTATCGTCTCCACCTTGCTTCCTCAAAGTTGGTAGAAGGTATAAGAGTTTCTATAGATCCTGAAATAATTCATAACAAGTGTTATTAGAGCCAAGTTGTATGAAAGGAGGAGAAGATGCCTGAAAGTTGAACATCTTCAGGTGCTGTGAATTTAGCAAGATCCTATCAAGGTATTTCTCAAATTTCTTGGATCTGTGTTGCATTTTTTTTTGGCTTGGATCTAGCTATGGAAAGCAACATGAAGGTTGATTTTGAGAGATTCGATGCAAAAGAAAACTTTTCTATGTGGAAAGTTTGTGTGAAAGGTCTTCTAATTCAAGCTGAATTAGATCATGCATTGGAAGAGAAGCTTGAAGAGATGTCAGATCGCTAGTGGATGTGTCTAAAAAAGAAAGCCTATTATGTGATCAGAGGATGCTTGTCAGATGTGGCACTCCTATTCAGTTTTAAAGGAGAGGACCCCAAGAGGCTTGTGGTCGAAGTTGCAAACCATGTATATGGATAAAAATATGTGCAACAAATTGATGTTGAAGAAGAGACTATACAGCCTTCGGATGCAGGAAGGCAGAGGTCTTGGGACACATCCAGAAATTTGACCAGATGTGCAATGAGTTGCTGATTATTGGAGTGAATATGGAGGAAGAAGATAAATCATTGCTTCTGTTATGCTCATTGTCCTCGTCCTATAATCCATTGGTGATGATGCTGCTCTATGCTAAGGAGATCCTAGAGTATGAAGACATGATCTCGGTATTGCAAACAAATAAATAGCAAAAGAAGTTGACCAAGGAAGGTGTTCCTTAGGAGGGCTTGCCCATGGAGGAGAGACCTAGAAGATCAAAGAAGAAAGGCAAGTCAAGGGGACGATCAAAGTTTTGAAAGAGCAAGAACAGGAAGGAAGCTAGATGCTACAAGTGCAATGAGAGCGAGGACTTCAGGCGTGATTGCCCACAATGAAAGAACAAGAAAGGAGAAAAGAGTGGATCTAATGCACTGAGTACAATGGCTAATAGTAAGGTAGAGGATGATCTCTTGGTTGTATCAGATGATCATAGAAGATACACAAATGTATGGACCCTGGATTCAGTCTGTTCGCATCACTACATCCCAAATCGATCTTGGTTTGTCTCATACACTAAGATTAATGAGGAAAGTGTGACACTTGGAGATGATCACCCTTTAGAGTTGCTAGTATTGGAAACATTTGGGTGAGGATGTTCAATGGGATGGTGTGGACTCTCACAAATGTGAAGCACGTCCTAGATTTGAAGAAAAATCTCTTATCACTCGGCTATCTAGAGCGGAGGGACTACAGCTTCAGCAATCATGCCAAGAGTAGAGTTCTCAATATCTCCAAAGGTGCTATGGTAGTGATGAGGGGCAGGAGGATGGAGAACAACCTCTATAAGTTGATTGAATCTATAATGACCAAGAAATCTGATGCAGCAACGACAGCACAGGATCAGCAGGGGGCTTATCGATTGTAGCACTACCATCTAGGCCACATGGGTGATCGTGGGATGAAAGAGTTGAGCAAACATGGCCTAATTTTAGATCTGGATGGAGGTGTTATAGAGGTATGTGAGCCATGCTAGATGGGTAAATAGAGGAGAGTATAGTTTGCCATTAGTTCAGCCCATAGTGCATTCCCACTAAAACTAGTTCACACTAATGTGTGGGGAACAGCTCCATTTCAGGCTAGAAATGGAGTGAGATACTTCTTGATCTTTATAGATAATTTTTCAAAAAAGGTATGGATCTACTTCATGAAGGAGAAATCAGAAGTCTTCACCAGATTAAAGGTATGAAAAGCTAAGGTGGAGAAGAAGATAGGTCAGAACTTGAAGTGTCTACAGTCAGACAATGATGAAAAATACACCAGCAAAGAGTTTCAAGGCTTTTGTGAGGAGTGTGGTATCAAAAGGCACTTCTCGGTAAAAGAAACTCCTCAACAAAATAGGGTGGCTAAAAGGATTAACAAAATCCTTTTGGAAAAGGCATGGTGCATGAGGCTACAGGCAGGGCTTCTGAAGGCATTCTGGATTGATACAGTGGATGCAGCCTATTATCTGATGAATTGATCGCCTCATACAAAGTTATATGATGGAATTCTAGAAAAGAGATGGTCTGGAAGGAAGATTTGGCTAATCCATTTAAGAGTTTTTGGGTGCATGGATTTTGTGCACATCGGTGTTGGTAAGTAAAGCAAGTTGGATGTCAGATCATGAAAGATGGTATTCTTGAGATATCCATGATGAGTTAAGAGATACCGATTGTGGGATCCCTTGGAGAAGAAGATTGTTATTGGTATGGATGTCACCTTTGATGAAAATTTAGTTCTCCAAAGATGAGATGGCATGAAGGAGTAGTAGATATAGCAAAAGGTCCAATAGGGCAGCACTGGAGAGTTAACATCTTACTCTATTTTTCCACTTATAAGTACATCAGGAGGACCTGGTGAAAGGAAAAATCTATTTTTCGGGTCAGGTTCGTTCAGATCTGATTTGATCAAGAAGAATATTTCAAAAATTTTTTTCTTAGATCTAAATCAAATCTAATACTTCTCAGATCTGATTTGATAGATTTAATAAAATAAAATAAAAATAAATTAAATTAGATTTAATTTATACCTTGTTCTTGGGTAGTCTAATTATCCTGTGATGATCCTGCTAATTGCCTAAAGTTTTGGATGCAGCCACGCAATTGCCTGGCCTCTATCGGTATTCACTCGAATAGGATCTAGATATCTCCTTCTTCTCGATCTATCCTCCAAAGATCATATCTGGATCTGATCTTGAAGGTCTTCAAAATAACTTTTGAAGATTCGATGTCGTCTCTTGCAACAGTGCTGCCTTCTTCCTTTCTTGTCACCTTTCTCTTGCTTTGATCGCACCAAACTGGAGCCCAAAATCTCTTGGGCATGGAGAAGAGAAAGAGGATCTAAGGTAGGCATGGAGGAGAGAGGGAGAGAGCAATATGGCATGGGCCAAGGGAGAGAGTCTCAAAAGCTAGGTGTAGACAGGGTTTTTATAGACCCTGCTGTGCCATGCAGTGCCACATCATTTCGGCCAATCACATCTCTTCGTGCAATCAAATCTAAATCTGATTGGTGGGATGACATCATCTAATCCAATCAGATGAGAGCCCCTCTCCAACACCCTTAGGTGGTGCCAAGACTGATCAAAGCAGAGTCTCTTGGTGCCACCTAGTTTAATTCCAAGAAGCAACCTAGAGTCCCATCTGTATGGGACTCCAGGCATCCCTATCCTTAGGCGCACGCCTCCCTAGGCATGCACCCCCTCCTTTTCTCTTTCTAGCAAGGGGACAACCTCCTATCTACTCTCCAATGGGTGCATGACACATGGGCAGATGTCTAAGTGTTAAAGGTCAACGTTTGACCAAAGTCAAAAGACAAGAATTAGTAGGTGATGAAAAATGACAGGTGTTGTCTCAAATTTATCTCATAAATTAGGACAACCCTTTTTTGACCTAGATAAGCTCCAGTCAGACCAAGTAAAGGTACCTAAGTGAGCATAAATACATTTGGCTCAGTCGAGACAACTTTTAATAATTGTAGAAGGAGAACTTTAGGCTCAATCGTGTGCTAACATGATTTTCTTGAACCTAATTGAATCTAATTCAAATCAATTGAACTGGGTTAGTCCAATTAATGATATCCAGATCTAAATCCTTATTTGTATAATCTAGTTAGGTTCAGTTCTATGCGGTAATGGGATATGTCATGATCTCTATCATCGACATCATCGAAACATCTTTCAACGGATTAGAACTTTTTTGATTTAGATAACTAGAATGATCGATCATCCAAATCATTCTAATTGCTTTCAAAATCCATCAGTGACACCTAGCAGTATATGGTGGCAATCCATCAGAACTGAAAATGAACCTCTTGGTGTAGTTACATGTGTGATTATGTTCTTCTATCTTGAGCCTCGATCAGATTAGGGTTAAGGTGAACTCGTCAAACCCTAATTTCTATCATATGATTTAATCATTTGATTCAAGTCCAATGTGAAAACCTTAATAGAAACTCTTTATATTATTTCACTCTACCATGGCCATGGGCTTATGGACTTGATTCTCATGATCATTATAGGGCGGCTACTCATCGACCAAGGTAGATAGATTCCCTCTTGATGCAATCCAATTCCTACAATGAACATGCTATAGCCAACATACACCTCAGGATTTCGAATGACTAGGAGACTGAGTCATGGTGTAGTCAAACTATAACACCCTCAAGGTGAACTGCCGATGCACCTCAGGTCAAAGAACCAGACACACCACTGTAGCTTCGAGCCAGTCATCAATGAGAAGGCAGACTTCCTTATGATTGCTCGAGATAGTCACGCTCAGTGCCCTCGTTCTCTAACGAGTACCTATACTCTCGCTCTAGTGTCTCTATACCTAGACTCAAGACTCATCTATTATAATGAAGCGATTGTACACCAATCTTCTAGATCAATCACCATCCTCATGATGATCCTACGATCAGGAGCATTTCATGTCTTAAATTTTCAACTCTTGAAAATAAGAATTATCATTTTCATTAACTCAAGGGCTGTATCACAGACACTGAATACACATTATGATAGAAAATAATATATTTTATTATTTATAGTTAAAATTATAATTTTGCCCTTAGAAGTGTACAACAAATGTTAGCCAATTCTAGCTTCTAGGGCACATATATCTAACACTTGGTATTCAGGTGAAGCACTCACTAGAGGTGTCTCCATAGGTGGAGAGAGCTCGAATAGGTAATGAAAGCCAGGAGGCCTAGCAGAAGCAAGCTGGACCTAGATGGATATTGGGATTGTGCTGCACAAGTCCAAAAGGAACATCAGGCAACCATAATGATATGGCTTTGAAGATACACCGTTATATGCCCTGATGATAGCAAATGGGAGCCCATACACCTACGAGGAGGCTATGGATAGCCAGGACAGAGAGAGGTGGGTCCAAACAATGTCTGAGGAGATGTAGACTCTCCATAAGAATGAGACATGGCATTTGGTGCAGTTGTCATGAGGAAAGAAATTCATTAGTTGCAAGTGGGTTTACAAACATAAAGAGGGGTCTTCAGAGTAGGGAGGTGTTAGGTAGAAGATGCAGTTAGTGGTCAAGGAATATTTTTAGAAGAAAGGCATCGATTTCAGCAAAGTATTTTCTCCTATTGTCAGGCATACTTCCATCAAAATGTTGTTGAGCATTGTGGCAGCTCAAGACTTAGAGCTAGAGCAAATGGATGTCAAGATGGCATTCCTCCATGGGCATTTAGAGGAGAGTATATATATGGAGCAGCCACTAGGATTTTAAGAGCCAAGAGCAGAAGGAAAAGTCTATCTGCTGCAAAAATCATTGTACGAGCTGAAGTAATCGCCAAGGCAATGGTACAAGTGATTTGACTCATATATGAGGAGCATTGGACTTTTCAGATGCGAGTATAACTCTTGTGTGTATGTTAAATCTTTGGAGGATGAGTCTAGGATGTTTCTACTCTTGTATGTGGATGACATGCTTATAGCATCCAAGAGTAGGAAGGTTGTGTAGGAGCTAAAGGTAGCCTTGTCTCGAGAGTTTGAGATAAAGGATTTGGGGCCTGCAAGGAAGATTTTAGGCATAGAAATCTTCAAAGATCAAGCCAAGAGGATGCTGCATTTTATCTCAGGGAGGCTACATTAGAAAGGTCTTGGAGAGGTTTAGGGTGAAGGAAGCAAAACCGATGGAGTTGCCACTTGTCGGATACTTCAGACTCTCAAAAATGATGTCACCATAGATTGAGGTGGAGGCTCAAGAGATAGAGAGAACACCATATGCCTCTAGTGTAGGAAGCTTAATGTATGCCATGGTGTGTTGTAGACCAGATATCGCCCATGTAGTGAGCCAGGTTAGTAGGTTCATGGAACAGCCTGGTAAGGAGCACTGGCAAGCATTGAAGTTGATCTTCAGATACTTGGCAGATACTGTTGGAGTTGGCATTAGCTATGGATAGCAAGATGGAGCTGAGGAACTCTTCAACGTATCCAAGGATGTTCGAGGGTAGATAAATGGGTTTGTGGATACAGATTTTGATGGAGACATGGATACTCGATGGTCAATGATAAGCTTTATGTTTAGCCTATTTGGAGGTCCAGTCTCATGGAGATCATGCTTGCAACCCATCACGATCTTATCTACAACTAAGGTGGAATACATAGGTGTTACGGAGGCAACAAAGGAGGCTCTATGGTTGAAAGGACTGGCATTGGAGATGGATCTCATGCAAGAGGTTGTTGGGATGCACTGCGATAGCCAGAGTGCACTGTTACTTGCTCATAACTTTGTCTACCATGCAAGGTCAAAACACGTCGATATCAGGTACCACCGAATTAGAGAGCTTGTGGAAAAAGGTGAAGTAAAGTTGATGAAAGTCCACACCAAGGAGAATCCAATAGACATACTAACAAAAGTTCTTTCTTGAGATAGCTTTCATAAATATATGAAATCACTGTATCTGATGGATAGGAAAGACTTGCCTCAAGCCTTGGGGCACCAAGGTGGAGATTGAAAGGATAACTTTGGTGCTCCCAAGTCTTGAAAGATCGTGAATAAGTCAAGATGCTAGCTCCTAAAGTCTAGGATTGGTCGAAGATATATTAACAAAGATAAAGAGGCTGACACATAGTCAGACTGGCTCGGATACACAGCCAAGCCAGCTCGATCTGAGATCGAGCTAGCTCGAACATCAAAGATAAAGAGGCTGGCACATAGTTGAGCTGGCTCGGATATGCAGTCGAGCCAGCTCGATCTGAGATTGAGTCAGCTCAGCCCTTATCTGAGCTGACTATCTCAGGCAAATAGAAGACAAGGTTTGAAGAGACGTAGTTAAGTCGGCTCGACTTCTGATCGAGCTAGCTCGACAATGGCGAGCAGATCTGGATGGGTTTTTTGTTTGGTCTCAGATTGGGTCTAATCCAAGGGATCTTAAGGCCTGGTATAAGAGATCTTAAGGTGGCTAATTCAGGTATTGGGCTAGGTCTTTAGTCCAGGGGATGAGAGTATGGGTTAACCGAGGAGAGTTTTTAAGGGCTGAGTTGTGTTGACTCAGGATGTCTACATATATGCTTGTATATGTAGATTATGAAAAAAAAAGAGAAGAGAATGAATTGAATCCCTTTTCTTCCTAAAATCCTAGCTTTCTCTCTTTCTCACTTCGCTGCCGTCTCATCTTCTTATCATCTGATCTTTATCTTTCTTGCTATCGCCTCCAACTTGCTTCCTTAGAGTTGATAGAAGGTACAAGGGTTTCCACAGGTGCTGGAATAATTCATAATAATGGTAACCAACCTCTTCTTATCCACCTAGGGCATGAGAAAGCCAAAAGCACGCCTTCCCTTATGCATGAAAAAAAAAATATGAGAAAACTTTTCTCGTGTAGAAAAGAGGGTGCACAAAGGTGAGGTGGCCCATGGATAAGAATGGGTTGGTTTTCATTTAAATTTGAATCCCATTCAAACTTAAAACACTAACCACTTATCCTTATCCATATGGGGCATGGAGAAACTAGGCATGGACCCTTCTTAGCATGGAGGAATTGTTATGAGAAAAATTTCTTCGTAGAGAAAAGTGGGTGCAAAAATATGAGGTGGCACAGGAAAGGAAGACCAGTCAAATTGGTTTGATTTAAACCTTGTCCAATTGAACTCATTCCAATCAAAATTGGTTAGGCCCAATTAGACTAAATTAAACTTAATCAATTTAAGCTTAATTAGACTTAATTAAATTTTAATAAAATTAAAAATTGATCAAGTCCAACCCCTGATCAAAATCGAGATCAAACCTCCTCGGTGATTAGGTTATCTCATAACCTAATTGGGTCAAACCCAATTGAATCCAATTCAATTAGACATGAACCAAAAATCATTACTCAATCAAATTGAGTTAATTAGCGATCAAATCACTAATTAAAGCTCTCAAAAATATAGAGTCCAAATCCAATGAATGTCCAGGCAATAGACTCCATCGATATGAAATCCTGATCGAAGAGTCCCAAACCAGTAGGACTCTTGACTCCAGTATTCCAAAATGAGTGGAACTTATGATCATAGAGTCTAGACTCTCAATCATAGAGTCCCTGATAGGGAGGACTCAGAGTTTCAGTCTAGTAGGACTCTTAGTCAAAGAGTCCCAGTCCAATGGGACTCTTCACTAACCATCAGATCGGATAGGAATCTCTAGTATGTGTAACTTCGCAGGTTCAAACCTAAGTCGGTAGCATAAAAACCACTTTCTATACCAATTAAAGTGACCATCTAGCAATGGTACCCAATGTTCGGATAGGTTGAATAGTCACAATCGCAACATTCAATTGCTACATGAATATAGTTACCGTATAATTCATCCCTTTAATCTCTATGTTTAGGATGATTCAGAGTTAAACTGTCAACTTTGATAAATACATCCAAATCATGTATCAAAGAAATTAGTCTCATGACTCCTCATTAGGACTATCCTGGTCAAGGTCTTTGCTAAATTGAAATATAATTGAACATAGCTCCTGAACCAGAGTGGTCAATCCCATCTTAACTCATCACTGACTCCTTAAGTACTTGATTGTGTTTAGAAACCTTTCGTCTCTGAATTGGAAATTTAGATAGTCTGACACCAAAGCACAGTGAGTTGCTTGGAAGTCACCATGGTGATCTCAGGTTGGAGGAACACTTATACCCATATTCCATTGGAGCAAATCTCGACAGCAGAAAAGCTTCAAAGTTGGTCACGTTTAGTGCAGATGTACCCATACATCTCACTTGCATGCCAAATCAATATCTACACATTCTTTGGTTAAGAGAATAATCAACCTATATGGCACACAATAACCTATACTCGATAAACATTGTTGTCCTAGGTAACAATGTATCATTTGATCGTGAGCAGGTTTAAGGACTAAATGATAAATCCTCCTTTGTCGATTATAAATAGTCCTAAGGACTTCACCACAACATAGGAGTTCATTAGAAGATGAAAGAATTTATGATGAAAAATATTAAAATAACTTTTATTTATTTATAATTCATATATAAATATAAGAATTAGTACAACCATCAATAAGCCAACAATTAGCTTTGGGACACCATTCCTAACACATATAAGATATAAAAAGCATGTCTTATTATGAACATTGATTCTATAAATATATTTTATAAAAATGACATGTTTATGAAGCATGAATTTTATTGTTTTTCCATCTATGTATATATATTTTTTAAGAAAAGATATATAAATTTCAAAGGCTCTCAGATAGCTATGAACCAATTCTTAAAATTAGAAAAGTTGACATTCAGCACTAGCATCCATAAGAAATATGGCCCCACCAATGGATACAAAGTTATCATACAAAAAAAGAATTTTGTTAATTAAAAAATATGATCCTTTCATAGGTACAAAGTGACCTTAGCATGAATATCTATGAGTAAGATTTTGAAACATGATATGAATATAGGATAAAAATTATTTATAAATTATGTTTATAAAATTTCATGATTTATGCATGTCTGATTGTCTTTATGACTTGTTTAATAATATGCTCTATGAAATGCTTTATTTTTGTAATAACTATTATTCTCTAAATGTTGCATTACATTGAAAAAACTTATGTTTGATCTAGTAAGAAAGTATAGATTTTATTGAAAAATGTATCTTAAAGCCAATCATCTAAGTGGTAGATGATTGAAATTAGTATATAAATTATCTAATAATAACAGTTATTTGGCTAGTTCATCATAAAAATTCTATCTTCCTTAAATGAACTCCTAAATTATGATGAACTTTTTAGAACTACAATCAATCGATAAAGAAGGATATATCAAATGGTTCTTAAATCATTCACGATCAAATGATAAGTTATTAATAAGGATGATAACTTATCAAGTATAGGTCGCTGTATGCCATATGCATTAGTTATCCTCGTAACTAAGTGGTGTAGAGATATTGGTATGGCATCCATGTGAGATGTAGGAGTATATCTACACTGAATGTGATCAATATAGCACTCTACTATCAAGAGTAGCTAGCTAAGACCAATGGGTATAAGTATCCCTCCGACCTGAGATCACCACGATGACTTACAAGCAACTCATTATACTTTGATGTCAAATTGCCTGTATTTCTAATATAGGTTCAAAAGATTTTTAGGTATAGTCAAGTACTTGTAGAGTCGGTGTGTGAGTCAAGATGGGATTGACCACTCCTAATTAACTTCAGAAAGAGAATGACTTGTTGTGTTTCAGTTTAGCAAAACCTAAGTCTAGATAATCCTCGTGAGGAGTCATGGAATTTACAAAATTTTAAGACACAATAGAGATAACTTATATGAGTATTGACAGCGTACTCAAAGTCATCTTGAGAATTATTGGTTAAAGAAATGAATTATATAGTAACCATGGGCCAGGATTCTAAGAATGTTGCTTTGCATACATTCGATCTATCCGTACGTTGGGAACGATTGCTCAATGATTACTTCGACTGGTATAGAAATTGATTCCTATACTACCACCTTAGGTTTGAACCTATGGGGTCACACACATTAGAGCTTATAACTTAATCAAATGGTTATTCGATGATTGAGAATCATTCTAAGGTCAAACATTCAATGTGATTGATATTTGAACTAATGCAAGTATTGTAGGAGGATCGATTAGCAATTGGATTGCTAATAAGCTCAATTTGATTGAGCAATCAAGCTGAGATCAAGTCTAATTAAATTAGATTTAATTAAAATTAGTTTAAACTTAATTAGATTAAGTTTAATTAGTTTATTGGATGAGCTAATTATAAAAAAAAAAATTTAGTTGGACTAAAATTTGAGTGCACCTAATTTCTAATTGAGTTAGAATTTAAATTAGAATTAAATATGATTTAATTAGACTCCTAGTTGGACTAGGAGCATCCATAATTAGATTGCATTTAATTTGGTTTGAATTAGATTCAAAATAGTTTTAACCTGGTCAAATAAGAAGAGTCCCAGTTGGATTGGGACTCTCACTCCTTCCTTGCACCACCTTTAAGCTCACATCCACTTATTTTATTTTCAGATTTTATATGATGTTTTCCATGCCAATGAGAGCTTCTCCATGCCCCATATCTTGGTAAATTTGGATACAAATTTGACATGGTTTTATTTGAAAGTTAGTTTGAATAAGTCAAACTAAGTAACAGTTTTAATTTATTAAAACTCTTCTCCTCTCTCTATGAAAATTAACCCACACCCTATTTGTTATTAAGTCACTCTTTTTCTTCTCATTTTGTGTGATCCTTTTATGTTCTCCATGCACAAAAAATGAGGGGAGGCATCCAAGAGTTGGATGCCCCTAATCTCCTCCTAGTTTCGTAGTTTGACTAGGTCATTTGACCTAGTCTTCCTATTATCTTGGGATTCCTCCTTCTGATGAATTTTAAGTGTCAAGATTCTAGGAATTTCACCAAAAAATATAAGAGAAAAGGAGGATGGCATGGGTGGAATTGGGGTGCCAAGATTCTTGGAGAAAAGCCTTCCATTAACACATCAATTATTGATGTCTTGAAGAGAGAAAAGTAAGAAAAAAACTATTTTCTCTTAGAGATTTATTTCTGACCCTCCTTTATTTATTTTATGTGATTTTTATATGATAAAAATCTAAGAGAGAGAGAGAGAGGAAGAGGGCATGGGGATCTGTGCTCCAAGGTGTTGGGGCATGATGATCATCTTTGGACATGATCTGATCATGTCCCGATGAGAGAAAAAGAAGAGAAGAAGGTCTTCTCTTAAGGTTTCTTTGAGAACTTTTCTTCTCCATATTTTTATGAAATTTTTCTATGAAAAAAATTAGATAATCTTAGAACTAGAAATGTGGAAAAAATCTAGAGAAGAAGGTCTCTTCTTATCCTAACATAGGGATGTTTTCAGGACATCAATCGTTGATATCCTGAAAGAGAAAATCTATCTTCTCTTAGGATATTTTTTTTCTTATTTTTATCTTCTAATTTTTGGAAGATTCAATAATTGAATTTCTCTCTTATTTCTTCTTTTATTCTTCATCTTTTGTAGTATCCAAGAGATCCAAAAAATATTTTTTAGATTAACCATCAGGAGGGATCCGTGAGAAGCAAGCACTTCGAGTGGATCTTTGTTCGATGAACCTTCGATTTATGTTGCAATCTCGTATGAACTTTCTGTACAGATCGGACACATGTGCGGCTCCAAAGGCAAGAACTAGAATCAACCACAAAATTCTCAACCCATGCAAAGGTAAGAGATTTAATCTATTCTCTCACCTAGATGTAATCTAGGATTTAGATCTAGAACTATTCCAGATCTAGGGTATTGATTTGATCAATACCAAAATATTTATTTTTAGATTTATGCATGCATTATGATATGTTATAGGTCCTAGATGTAGGGCTTAGTAATTAGATTACATGCTATTGTAGACTAAAAAGTTTAATCTACATCTTTCGCTACATTTAATTTCAAAAATATTTTAAAATTCAAGCATGAAACCCTACATATTTTCAAATAGTGGTATCAGAGCATCTAAGTTCTTTTATAATATGATCATGTTAGCATTAAGATAAATCTGAAAATAAAACTCCATAGATTGCACATATTGATTATAAGGTTGTCCTGCTGTAAGATTTACCACTTATAGTTAAGAGGTTGTCTTGATATGTGTTGATCTATAATTTTGAATCATGAGTAAGTTAGATATGATCAAAATAATTTTATGATTTATTTTTTAATTTTAAATCTAAAATTTAATAAATATTAGATCTATTTTAGATTATTTAGATTAGATCTAAATAATATCAGATTGGACATACTGATTATAAGATTGTCCTGCTGTAAGGTTTGCCCCTTATGGTGGAGAGGTTGTCCTAGTATGTGCTGATCTAAATAAATCATAAATATGTTAGACGAGATCTAAAGTGATTTATAATTTACTTTTAGATTTTAAATCTAAATTTAAATAGTTTATGATCTAATCCATGTGATGTGTTTTATATTTAGATCTAGATCCTCTTGTTGCATATGTTGATATGTATTTTTTATTTTGAATCTAGAATGTATATGTATGACATATTTATTTTATAGAATTTAAATTGAAAACTTACTTTCTATAAAATTCTAGATTCGAAATCATAGGATGTGATCTAAATATTAAAATAAATTAGATCTAAAACCATGTATTGAATATGATTCAATGTAAACTGTTTATAATTTGAAAATATTTTAAGTGAACAAATTAGAAATTAGTTTTGAGATTCCATAAACCCAAACCCATAAGCTTTGAATTGAATTAAGAATTAAATAATTATTTAGAATTTTGGTTTGTGATTTAAAGATCCTAAGATAATTTCATAAAATATGGGTTAAAGGATAATGGGTTAGCTTTGATCAGGTCCTTAACTAGGTTAGATCTAGGGTTAGATTAAATATAGACTAAGTTAAGAAATTGATCAAACCTAATTAACAGTTAATTAGGATTAGATCATTTCTTTTCTATACATAAATTCAATAGTTGTAGTTGATCAAAGTCCATGTATCTAACAAATGGATACTAATCATGGCTCAGTGGTTGAGTCTGAGTCTTTAGGTAGATCAAATCAAAATTGATAAATCGATTGGTGTTTAAGATAAGTCTGACATTTCTAGACTAGTGGTTTTTAATTGGCAGCCCACTTACCTAACCTTTTTTAATAGTGTCTAAGGTGAGCCTCGGCAAACCCTCCTACCAATCTTACTTACCTGGCCAATGTGGTTAATCAGGTCTTGATTAGGTTGTTCATTAATTCATGCTAACCCATGTCACATAAGAAATCAGTGAGACTGATCTAGGTGCCTATGGACCGATATTGATCCTAATCTTGTCAAAGACTTGAGAAGTCAGTGGGAGGACTTGACTTGGTGAAGTCAGTGAGAGAAAATTGGTCAATGTTCTTTCTATTCTTAAATCACTAATAATTTAAATCCTCTAAAATTATTAGATTCTTAAAATGATAAAGTTATAGAGATAACTAAGTCATAGCCTTCCATTAAGTTGGATGATAATGGGTCCATTAACTCTATAATCATTGAAGGTCCAAAGGCCTGGTGCTTATTGACCAATGGAATTATCATTCATGATATGATAACTTGGAAGTATCTTTCTAATGGTGGTTAGGTTGGCCAACCAAAGTTAGGCTTAATCATTCATTGATTAGATGCACCAAATATGGTCATGTTAATGGTTGGACCTAACCGAATCCTTACAGTGGAGGCCAAAGCCTACTGATTAAGTTTCTAGGATAAAATTAAATTAGTAGAAGTTATTTGGAGAAATAATTAGTTAATGAACCTATCCATAGATGCACATGGGTTGGCTGACCAAAGTTGGGCTTATGTGCAGTCTATATGAATTCTAGTACCTACTAGAAAATTAAAGTAATTTTTTGAATTGGAGGTAGAGCCTACCAATTCGAATAAAATAGTGGAAGAACCTTAAGACTAAAATTCAAGTCTCTAGGCTTAAAATAATTCATATCCTTAGGTCATTGTTCTCTTTTCTCAATATAAGGCTAAACCCTAATTGCTCCTATTACTATCGGACAGTGATGACTTATGGGACCCAACTTTGATAATTAGTATCAAAAGTTGAATTTGGTTTAGCAATACGAATGGATTCATATTGGGGCTTCTAAGTCTAGTCAAAATAATTAGTCTAAAATTGATCCAAATTAGGCATAGTGCTTCTACTGTTAGAAGCAGGATCATAGGAAGAAGAATTATCTTGCTTTACTTGACCATAACAGGCTGAATAAGAGAAAGGAGCAAGAGTTGCTTATCAAGGATGTTATATGATAATATTTTGAAATTTTTTTGTATATAATTCTACTATCTATGTATTGGATGCCGGTAGTCCTATGCAATTTGTTGCAAGGACTATAGGTAAGTGAAAAGTTTGAAAATGATGAAAAATACCTGAACGTTTGGGATGGAAGTCTTGTTCCAATCCTAGCTTTAGGAATTATCAAGCTTATTTTCGAAAGATATCATTTTGAGTGATTGTCGCTATTGTCCATTGTTTATGATAAATATGATCTCTATTGGCCTTTTGGCTAGAGATGATTATCATTTATTAATAAAAAAGATTATTATGATATTATTATGAATAATATTATAATATATATGGATAATAAAGAAATGATATTTAACATTTATACAGCCTGTTAAGTGTAATGTATACATTTAATAAACATCCAAGTTAGATTATGTCATGGATGTCTATCTTTGGCATTATAGGCTTAGTCATCTTGACAAGAATAAGATAAACGAGTTAGCTTGAGAGAAAAATCTCAACATCAATGATTGTAAATTATTAATAGCCTATGAGTCTTGTCTTCTGAGGAAGAAGATAAAGTCACCTTTTACTGAAAAAAGTGAAGGAGCCGATAAAGTTCTAAGTCTCATACATAGTGATGTATGTGGACCTATTAACTTAAGTGCCAAAGAAAGATATCAATATTTCATTACAGAAGACCTATCTGGGCATGGGTGCATTTAGTCTGAATCATTTGAAATATTCAAATGATTCAATAATAAAATAAAATAATAAACTGAAAAAGGTATTAGAACTCTTTGATCAGATCAAGAAGGCGAATACTTATCCGTAAGGTTGTGACATATCTAGCAGAGAATAGGATTCTCTCTCAATGGATTTTTTTTTGAAACATAGTATATCTGAAAGAAGAAATTGAACTTTGACATAGTTCAATTCATGATAGGGTTCACTAGTCTAGCTGCTTCTGGATTGTGCTCTTATGACTACTTGTTTTACTATAAAAATATATCAAATAAATCTGCTATAAATCTCCATATGGGATATAGATCAGGCACAGACCTATACTCTCTCATCTTCGGGTTTGGAGTTGATTAGCTTATGTCATAGGTTTGCACATAGATAAACTTGGATCCTGGCCCAATAGATGTTTAAAGATTATTAATTCTACCATGCTGAAGAACATAAAATATTCATCAACAGTAGGGCATTTCTTTTGGAAAAAGGTTCCTTAGAGAAGGAACTGATCCTATCAAGTTGAACTTTGAAAAGTTTGACTAGTAGGAAATGAACCAACATAATCTATTAAACCTATAGAATCGAATTTGATCAGTTCAAATCTGGAGCCCATTAAAGTTGTACCTTTAAGAAGATCCAGTAGAGTACTGATAAACATCATAAATTCACCAATAAAAGTATTAATTTATCAATTAATTTATATTAATTTTTAATAATTAATAATCAATTTATATATAATTTTTGAAAAATTCATATTTTTATTAATTAAAAAATTAATTAAAAAATAATAAAAAAATAATAAAAATTAAAAAAATAAAATTTTATTATCAATAGAAAGAGCTCATTTTTTTGATCACAACAAAATAAATTTCAAGTAAAACAGAGCTAAAATGAAAAAGATATGAATTTTTAAAAATATAAAATAAATAAAAATTAAATAAAAAAAGAAAACGGCTCAGCCGACTCCGCAAGCCGAGCCACCAAGCCAAGCCGAGCCATCAAGCCGACTCAGCCGTTGAAGCCATCAGCCGGTCCACGATCCAGGCGTGGACCGCCAGCTCAGCAAATTCCGGCGAATCAGAGATTGCCACGTGGTGGACCTAGACCCCTTAAGGGTCTACAGAAATTTATCGTGGCTCACAAGGGTAATTCAGTCTTTTCGTCCGACAACAGCGGCGCTGATTGGTTGCGGTGTGCGGTGCGGCCGGTCCACGCGGTCCATGGGAACAGTTATTGCGCGATCGGACGGATGTGGTTGTTTGCGGTCAGGATCGGACGGCTGTGGTTGCTTCCGAATTTTATTCAGATACAAACATCACGCGGATCACCATCGGATGGCAGCGCTCGATCCAGGCGATGATCCGACGGTCCAGAATGCTGCCGGCGATCAAGACTCCCGAAGCGTGATTTGCGGCCAGATTTCCTCGATCAAGCGCGATCCAACGGCCAGAATTTAATCCGACCCGATCTGAGCTTATCTGCATCCGATTTTGATGATTTTTGGACCGTTGGATTCCTGTTGAACGGCTGGATTTTATCAGATTTAGCAGAGTCGTATTAGAGCTGTTTTGATTGAAATTTTATCCAAATTTCTTTGTATTTTTATGATTACAAAGGTTATTAGTCCCATATCGCCTTTAGAAAAAATATCCAGCCCTCCTAGCTCTATAAAAAGGACCCCAGGCCATCAAAAATTGATATCTCCGATCAAGGTGAAGCTTTGGTACAGGGCGAAGCCAGGCTATGGGTTAAAGGCTGCTTCGAAGCAACGGGTGCTGAGAAGAAGAGTCGAGCTTCTACACCATCTTTCTGCCAATGCCGATCCAAGATCAGAGATCAGGCTATTTTATTTTATTTCTTTTTAAATTTTATGTATTTAAATTTTAAAAATTTTAATTAATAAAAATTTTATTTTTGCATTTTAATTTTTAGCTTTTTATTTTTATTACAATTTAATTTCTGCACTTTAAATTATTGCTTTGCAAGTAGATGCTAAGATCTAACTAATAGATCTTAGTACCAAGTTTAAATTCCTGCATCTTTTAATTTTTACTTTTTTTTACTACTTTCCGACTTCACTTTTGATCTCAAAACTCTTCTTTTTTATCTTTTTCTTTTATAAAATCAAAGATTTCAAATCTAAAAACACTACCTTTCCTGTGGATTCGACCCGACTCACTACTATTTACGTATTTTCAATAATTTTAAGAAGTCGGATTAAACTGATAAACACGATGTCTTAACGACAGCATCGCGTCCCTATCAAGTTTTTGGCGCCGTTGCCGAGGAAGGTTTTTGATTTTTGATTTTGATTTCTTTGATTTATTAAAAATAATTTCGGCAAACGTAAGTACCACATTAGTCGGACAGATACTATGGTATCTAGGTCCGGGACGGCGATCCTATTGAGCTCGATCAGAATAACAAGGATCCGATAATCTATAGAGATATAATATAGTGGTCTAGCTCTGAGAAGTAGCTTGGAGCCATATAATCCAAATTGAAGTTCATGAAAATCAATAGTGTCTGGACACTAGTTGATTCACCTGAAGGGATAAAATGAAGAAAAAATCTAGTTTTTTTGATCAGGTTCATTCAGATCTGATTGGATTAAGAGAGATATTTCAAAAAATTTTCTCTTGAATCTAGATCAGATCTGAGACTTTTTAGATCTGATATTATTGATCTAATAAAAAAACAAAATAAAATAAAGAATAAATTAAATCTAATTTAATTTATCTTATTGAGGGTAATTTGATTATCCTATGATGATCTTCCTGAGGTTCTGGATCTAGCCACGCAAGTGCCTGGCCTCTATCGGTATCCACTCGGGTTGGATCTGGAGATCCTTCTTCTCTATCACCTCTCCAAAAATCAGATCTGGATCTGATTTTGAAGGATCTTCAAAACTCTTTTTGAAGATCAGTGAGTCGTCCTCTTGCAGCAGTGCAGCCTTCTTCCTTTTCCTGATCGCCTTTCTCTTGCTCTGGATCGCACCAAAACTGAAGCCCAAAAATTCTTGGGTGCGGGTAGGAGAGAGAAGACCTGAAGATGGCATGGAGGAGGGAGAGGGGCAACCTTGTGGCATGGGAAATAGGTCAAGCTTTTTTTGATCTTGGCACAGACAGGATTTTTATAGACCCTATTGCATCCATGCAGTGCCTCATTCATCTCGAACCAATCACAACCTTTTGTGAAATCAGATCTAAATCTGATTGGTGGAATGACATCATCCTGATCCAATCAGATGAGAGCCCCTCTGAATCATCCTTAGATGGTGCCTAAGACTGATCAAAGATAAGTCTTTGGCGCCACCTAGGTAGAAACCCCAAAGCAATTAGAGTCCCATCTATATGGGACTCCAGATGCTTTATCCATGGCACATGCCTCCCAAGGCATGCACCCCTTATCCATTGCTTCTTAGTAGGTGGACATGGTCCCCAAAAATTCTCTCCTAATGGTGCATGACACATGGGCAGATGTCTAAGTGTCAAAGGTCAATGTTTGACCAAAGTCCGAAACAAGATTTAGCAGGTGACGAAAAATGGCAGGCGTTGTCTCAAATTCATCTCATAAATTAAGACAACCTTTTCTGACTTGGACAAGCCTCCAGTCAGACCAAAGTAAAGGTACCTGATTGAGCACAAACTCCTTTGGCTCAGTCAGAGACAACTTATTAATGATAGTAAAAGAAGAACGTTAGGTTCAATCGAGTGCTAGCACGATTTTCCTTGAACCTAATTGAATCTCATTCAGATCAATTGAACTAGATTAGTTCAATTGATGATCACCAGATTCAAAACCCTTGTTTGTGTGACCCAGTTAGGTTCAGTTCTGTATGGTAATGGGATATGTCATGATCTCTATCATCGACATCATCGAAACTCCTTTCGATGGATCAGAACTCTTCTGATTCGAACAGCTAGAATGATCGATCATCTAAATCATTCTAATTGCTCCCAAAATCCACCAGTGACACCTAGCAGTATATGGTGGCAACCCATCAGAGCTGAAAAATGCGAACCTCTTGGTGCAGCTACCTGTGTGATTAAGTTCTTCTATCTTGAGCCCCGATCAGATTAGGGTTAAGGTGAACTCGTCAAACCCTAGTCTCTGTCATATGATGTAATCATTCGATTCAAGTCCAATGTGAAAATCTTAAATAGAAACTCTTTCTATTATTTCACTCTGCCATGGCCATGGGCTTCATGGACTTGATTCTCATGATCATCATAGGGCTGCTCCTCTACCACCGAGGTAGATAGATTCCATCTTGATGCAATCCAGTTCCTACAATGAACATGCTATAGCCAACATACACCTCAGGGTTCCATATGGCTAGGAGATCCGAGTAATGGTGTAGTCAAACTATAACACCCTCAAGGTGAACTGCCGATGCACCTCAGGTCAAAGAACCAGACACACTACTGCAGCATCGAGTCAGTCATTGACGAGAAGGTAGACTTCCTAATGACTACTCGAGGTGGTCACGCTCAGTGCCCTCGTTCTCTAACGAGTACCTGTACTCTCGCTCCGGTGTCTCCACACCGTAGACTCAAGACTCATCTACTAAAGAGAAGCGATTGTACACCAACCTTTCCGGATCAATCACCATCCTCGTGATGATCCTATGGTCAGGAGCATTTTATGAGTTAATAATGATTATTCATGTCTTAAATTTTCAACTCTTGAAAATATGAATTATCATTACCATTAACTCAAAGGATGTATCACAGACACTAAATACACATATGTGATAGAAAATAACCCATTTTATTATTTATAGTCAAAATTATAATTTTGCCCTTAGAAGTGTATTACAAGTGTCAGCCAATTCTGGCTTCTAGGGCACATATATCTAACAATCTCCCACTTGTCCTAAAGCCAATTGGCTACAAGTCTAAGTCCCATCTTCTCAAGGTGGGCTTCGATCTTCTGCTGGCCCAACGGCTTTGTAAGTGGGTCTGCCACATTATCTGCGGAGTTGACTCTCTTGACCTCGACGTAACCTTTCTCGAGGTAATCGCGGATGAGGTGGTATCGCCGCTCGAATGTGCTTGGATTTCTGGTGAGACCTCGGCTCCTTAGCAAGGGCTATGGCGCCATTGTTGTCGCAGTATAGAGGAATGGCATCTGATGGCATTACTCCGAATCTTCTATGGCAAACTTCTTATACCAGAATGCCTTCCTTTGCACAGCTTCTGATGCAGCGATATATTCTGCTTCCATGGTGGAATCTGCTATCACTGTCTTGCTTGGAACTCTTCCAACTGACAGCACCACCATTGCACACAAACAGACTTTCCAGATGTCGACTTTCGATCATCTATATCGGACATAAAATCCGAGTCTGTGTATCCCTGGACTTGGAGTTCTCCATTACCAAAGACCAACATCATATCCTTAGTTCTTCTCAAGTACTTAAGGATACATTTCACAGAAGTCCAGTGTTCTTCACCTGGATTTGACTGATATCTGCTTGTGACACTCACAGCATGGGCTATATCAAGGTCGTGTACATAGCATGGCATACATGAGGCTCCCTATTGCAGAAGCATAAGGGATCTTGCTCATGCATTCTATTTCCTCAGGTGTGCTGGGGCACATCTTCTTGGAAAGATGAATACCATGTCTGAAGGGTATTAATCCCCTCTTAGAGTTTTCCATACTAAACCTCTTTAGTACTTCCTCTATGTACATCTTCTGTGAAAGTCCTAGCATCCTATTCGGTCTATCTCTATAGACCTTAATTCCTAGAATAAAGGATGCTTCACCTAGGTCTTTCATGGAGAATTCTTTAGGACAACCACATTTTGACTGATGGTCAACATGGGAATATCATTCCAATAAGGAGGATGTCATCCACGTACAATACGAGGAAGACAACAGCGCTCCCACTGACCTTTTTGAAAAACACATGGTTCCTCTTCATTTTTGATGAAACCAAATAATTTTGATCACATCATTGAAACGAGTGTTCCAGCTCCGAGATGCTTGCTTAAGTCCATATATGGACCTTTGCAGCTTGCAAACCTTGTGATCAGTATCACTGGATGTGAAACCTAGCGGCTGTTTCCATATAGATATCTTCCTCAAGATATCCATTTAAGGAATGCCATTTTCACGTCCATTTGCCATATTTCATAATCGAAAATAGGCTGCAACAGCAAGCAATGTGCGGATGGATTTTAAGCATAGCTACTGGGAAAAAGGTATCCTGATAGTCAATGCCTTCGCACGTTGACTATAACCTTTTGCCACTAATCTAGCCTTGAATGTCTCCACATTTCCCATCTGCACCAATCTTTCTCTTGAAGATCCATTTACACCCAATAGGTACTATACCTTCTGGTGGATCTACCAAGGTCCAGACTTGGTTTGAGTGCATCGAGTCAATTTCTGACTTCATTGCCTCTAACCATTTCTCGGAGTCGATATCTGATATCGCCTCGTTGTAGGTTTTGGGATCATCACCATGAGCACCATTACCTACGAGGAAATATTTTCTCTACTTTCCTCTGAAAATAATACCTAAGTATCTCTTCAGGGGATGGAAACTCTTTCCGATCTACGAGGTGGAGGAGGTAGTGTTCTTATTGGCTCAACCTGATTTGGTTCCAAAGGTCCTTAGCTCTTTGCTCTTGTGAGACTTTCTCATCAAGCTTGATCTGCTTTCCAATGCCACCATCTTGAATAAACTATTTTTCAAGAAAGATGGCATGTCGACTCACAATCACATTGTGATCTTCTGGAATGTAGAAATAATATCCTAATGATTCTTTAGGATATCCTATGAATCGAGCTCTAAAGGACCTATAGTCTAACTTGTCCGCTTGTTGTCTTTTGACATGAGCCGGACAACCCCAAATTCTGAGATGACTCAGACTTGGTTTCTTACCATGCCATATCTCATACGGTGTGGTAGGAATGATTTTAGAAGGAACCCTATTCAGTAAATATTTAGCAGTTAATAAACTATGTCCCCAAAAAAAATCAGGAAGGTCTATGAAGCTCATCATGGATCGGACCATATCTAATAGGATCTTGTTCCTCCATTCTGAAATCCCATTGAGTTGAGGTGTTCCAGATGGAGTCCATTGAGAGACTATGCCATTTTTCTTGAGATAGTCTAGGAAATTCCCGACTAAGGTATTCACCTCCTCGATCTGATCGAAGAACCTTAATGGGTTTTTCAGTTTGCTTTTTCTACTTCATGTCTGAAATTCTTTAAACTTTTCAAAGGCTTCAGATTTGTGTCTCATAAGATACACATATCCATATCGAGATAAATCATCGATGAAGGTTATGAAATAGACAAAATTGCCTTTAGTTGGCACATCAAATGGGCCGCATACATCAGTATGTACTAGAAAAAGTAAATCCATGGCCCTTTCCCCATGTCCCATAAAAGAAAGTTTAGTTATTTTACCATGAAGACATGATTCACAAATTGGATATAACGCAAAAGTCAATGGACTCAATAGCCCAATTTTCTCTAATTTGTTAACCCTATCTTCTACTATACGACCTAGCCTTTGGTGCCATAGATACCTATCGTCTGGACTATCCTTAGGTCATTTTGATCCTATGGCATTCACATTTTTCTCGATATTAAAGATAGATACATCAATATATAATTGGTAGAGATCATTAATAAAAGAACCACTTGCAATTTTATTTTTTTCATAAATTATATTATAATGATCCTTAAGAAAACTAATTACATAGCCTTCTTGTGCTAAACATGAAACAAAAACCAAATTCCTGCTTGTAGCAGGCACATAATAATAATCCTTTAGTACTAAATCTAAGCCAGATGGTAGTCAAAGAGGACAGGTTCTCACGGCTACAGCAGCAATCCTTGCTCCATTTTTGATGCATAGGATCATCTCACCATCCCCCAGCCTCCTACTATCCTCAAGATCCTGCATGAAAGTGCACAAATGAGCACTAGAACTAGAGTTAAGCATCCAACTAGATGCAGAAGAAATCATAAGGTTAGATTCAATAACGAGCATACCTTCAGAAGGACCTACCTCCTTATTCTTCAGGGTGGCCAGGTATATAGAGCAGTTCTGCTTTTAGTGACCATCAATGTTGCAAAAGAAATACTTTTCTTTGTCAACGACCTTCTTCTTCTGCTCTGCCTTCTTTTTCTTTTCTCCTTCCATCTTCTACCTTTTCATAGACTTTTTCTTCTTTTCAAAAGATTTTCTCTTGGAAGAAGTCTATTTCATAGCAAATACTAAGCCTTTAGAATCTTTCATTGAAAGCTTAGTAGTAACCAGCATGTTCATAAGCTTGGCCAGAGTATTTTGAAGTTTATGCATATGGTAGTTCATGATGAACTGCCCATATGCATCAGTCAAGGATTGCAGAATTATATCATTCGGCAGATCCAGGTCCAACTTCACTTCGAGCTTCTCAAGCTCTTCTAAGTTCTTGATCATCATCAGACAATGATCTTGGACTGACTGTCCATCATACATTTTAGCCTTGAATAGTCATTTAGTGATCTGATATTTGGTTGCACGACTCTATTCATCAAACATCTCTTACAGATGAGCCAATATTTGGCGGACAGTCTTGATATCTTCATGTTGGTGTTGAAGCTCATCAGACATCGAGCCCAACATATAGTATCTGCTTTATTATCTTCATCTGTCCACTTATCAAAAGACGTTCTCTATTCAGCGGATGGA
>QRFJ01003185.1:0-54990 GCA_006176705.1 Cocos nucifera | reverse complement strand
AGAAAATTTTTAAAATATATCTCTTGATCTGATCAGATCTGAACGAACCTGGTCCGAAAAATCAGGATTTTCCTTCAACTGGTATCAGAGCCAAGGTTCTAAAAGTATTTAGATCTAATTTTAAATTTATTTTAATTAAAAAATAAGTGATTTTAGATGTCACATGAGATGTGATCAGATCTGAAAATCAGAAAAAATTAAAATTAAATGATTTGGATCTAAGATTAGAAAATATGCATGACTAGTTCTAAAATAGAATAGTTCTATAGAATAGTCTTGCATGTTTTTAATTTAATTTGATTAAATCATATTTTAGATCTATTTATTTACTATTTTTTGATATTATAATTATTATAATAACATCTAAAAAATAGCAAATAAAAATTATTTAATTTTAAATATCATATGAGATATGATTGATGCATGTCTAGACTAGTTGTAGAATAGTTCTACATAATTGTCTAGATTAGAATTTATTTTGATTAGATCAATTTAAATCTAATTTTTTAGATTATTATGAGATAATTTAGATCTGAAAAATATGCATGATTCGATACATGAGATGTATGCAAAATATGCCATGATTAGATCTAATTTGTATATGAGATATATGATATAGATCTAAAACTATTTTGTAGTATTGCATGTTCCTGATTAAGGCGTTCCTCTTGGCCGTCCGGTCATAAGAATGAAGAAGGGTTTAAAGGCCCTCTCTTCCCATTCGATGGGGTGTTCTTATGATGTGTAGGGGTGCTGCGTGTTCGTCCTTAATCAGAAACCCAAAACTTACTTTCTGCAAAACCCTAGATCCTGAAACCCTAGGATTTATTGTGCATATTTTGTTTATGAACCCTACTTAATTAAAAATTAAGATTATGAAATATTAATTAGGTCTAAAATTGAGAATTTCAGATCTAAGACATATTCATAATACTGGGTTCGGGCTTGGGTAGCTCAATTAGGTCTAAGCGGTTGATCAAACCGAATCAAGAGTTGGTTAGATGGGATCAACAATGCTTAAATTGACCAGCCTAATAGGATTAAGTCTGGGTCAAGATCGAGTCACGATCAAGCAAGACCTAATTAGGCTCAGAGGTTAGAGTCTGGATTGTAGGCTAACCCAATTGGTTCTGGCTCAACAATTTGGTGTCTAAGGTAAGTTTGGCACATACGACCGACTGGTTTTTAATTGGAAGCTACTCGACCTGAATGCATTCTTGTACGAGTTAATGGCATATTCCTTCCACCGGTCTCACTTACCTGGCCATATCTGTTGACACAGTTCTGATCTGAGGTGGTCAATAATCCGAGCTAACCCATGCCACTAGGTTAGTCATAATTGTTATGACTATGACAAGTCTAGTTTAATGAGACCTGAATCAATTCTCCCTAAGAAAAGATTAAGTCTGAGGTCTTCCACCATTGTAGATGTGCGGGCCCTTCCCGGGGTTGATTGTTCTCGGCTGGATACAGTGGCTCAGTTGCACCGGAAAGATGCAACCATGTCTATTAGGCATTGGATGCTATGGGCTGGAGGATGAGTTGGGCTCAATATTTTGGATACGGTGAGAGACTCAATTAGGAATCCCAGTCTATGCAAATGGTGGGTCTGACTTAACTAAGGAGTGGATCAATATTCTGGATACGGTGAGATTCATGAATTAGAGACCAAGTTTGGGTGCACCATGATTAGAGAATCATTGAACAAGAGTTGTTCACTCATTGGCTAACCCATCACCAATAACTGTTAGGTGAGGTGATGAGTCAGTTGGTGAGACCGCACCACCCACTAGAAATCATTAATCATGGAGATTTTTGCATCTCTACAGAGGGAGTGTAGGGATCCGAGAAAATAGTGGGAGCTAATTTGTTTAAAAATAAAATTCCTAAATAAATTGGTCAAGTCATAATTACAGTATCTAACTAGAATCTTTGACTCTCTACAGGAAAAATGTCTGCGTCCAACCCATTAGGCACGTATCCTGGACACACATAGACTGACTGGACCCAATTATAAAGATTGGCTCAGGAACTACAAAATTATTTTGGGTTTCGAGAAGTTAACCCATGTATTGGACCAGGACCCTCCCACCTTACCAGCCCGTCCATCCACTTGAACAGAGAGCATCTCTGAAAAAATGGATAGACGAAGATAATAAGGCCAGATATTACATGTTGGGCTCGATGTCTGATGAGCTCCAGCGCCAACATGAAGATATCGGGACTGCTCGCCAAATGTTGGCTCACCTGCAGGAGATGTTTGGTGAACAGAGTCGCGCAGCCAAATATCAAGTCACGAAATGACTTTTTAAGGCTAAGATGCGTGATGGGCAGTCAGTCCAAGATCACTGTCTGATGAATGATCAAGGACATGGAAGAGCTTGAGAAGCTCGGTGTGAAGTTAGACTTGGATCCTGCAGAACGATATTATTCTGCAATCCTTGACTGATGCATATGGGCAATTCATCATGAATTACCACATGCATAAACTTCAAAATTCCTTGGCCGAATTAATGAATATGCTGGTCACCGCTGAGCTTTCTATGAAAGGTTCTAAAGGCTCAGTTCTTGCTATGGAACGGACTTCTTCCAAAAGAAAGTCTTATGGAAAGAAAAAGAAGTCTGTGAAAAAGCAGAAAGGTGGAAGGAACAAAGAAGAAGAAGGCAGAGCCGAAGAAAAAGGCCGATGTCAAAGGAAAGTGTTTCCATTGCAACAGCGACGGCCATTGGAAGCGGAACTGCCCTACTTACCTGGCCACCCTGAAGAACAAGAAGGAAGGTCCTTCTGGAGGTATGCTCGTTATTGAGTCTAACCTTACGGTTTCTTCTGCATCCAGTTGGGTGCTTGACTCTGGTTCTAGTGCTCATCTGTGCACTTCCATGCAGGGTCTTGAGGATAGCAGGAGGCTGAGGGATGGAGACATGATCCTACGCATCGGTAATGGAGCAAGAGTTGCTGCAGTAGCCGTGGGAACATACCCTCTTCGATTACCATCTGGTTTAGACTTAGTTTTGAAAGACTGTTATTATGTGCCTGCAGCTAGCAGGAATTTGATTTCTGTTTCATGCTTAGCACAAGAAGGTAGAAGGCTATGTGATTACCTTCTTTAAGGACCATTGTAACATTCTTTATGAAAGAAATAAAATTGCAAATGGTTTCCTTATTAATGGTCTTTATCAGCTACATATTGATGTACCTGTTCTATTCTAACTATCGAGCAAAACGTGAATGCCAATGCCAAACGACCTAGGGATAGTCCAAATGATAGATATCTATGGCACCTGAGATTAGGTCATATAGCAGAAGATAGGATCAACAAATTGGAGAAAAATGGGCTATTGAGTCCATTGACTTTCGAGTCATATCCAACTTGTGAATCTTGTCTTCAAGGCAAAATGACTAAACTCCCTTTTGTTGGACATGGGGAGAGGGCCACAGATCTCCTTGCCCTAGTACATACTGATGTGTGCGGCCCATTTGATGTGCCGGCTAGAGGCAATTTTGTCTACTTCATTACCTTTACCGATGATCTGTCTAGGTATGGGTATGTGTATCTTATGAGACACAAGTCTGAAGCTTTTGAAAAGTTCAAAGAATTCAGACATGAAGTAGAAAAATAAACTGAAAAACCCATTAAGGTTCTTCGATCAGATCGAGGAGGTGAATACCTTAGCCGAGAATTCCTAGACTATCTCAAGGAAAAATGGCATAGTCTCTCAATGGACTCCACCAGGAACACCTCAACTCAACGGGGTTTCAGAATGGAGAAATCGGACTCTATTGGATATGGTTCGATCCATGATGAGCTTCACAGACCTCCCTGATTTTCTTTGGGGACACTCATTGTTAACTTCAATTTATCTACTGAATAGGGTTCCCTCTAAAACCGTTCCTACCACACCGTATGAGATATGGCACGGTAAGAAACCAAGTCTGAGTCATCTCAGAATTTGGGGTTGTCCGGCTCATGTCAAAAGACAACAAGCGGACAAGTTAGAGTTTAGGTCCTTCAGAGCTCGATTCATAGGATATCCTAAAGAGTCATTAGGATACTATTTCTACATTCCAGAAGACCACAATGTGATTGTGAGTCGACATGCCATCTTTCTTGAAAAATAGTTTATTCAAGATAGCGGCATTGGAAAGCAGATTAAGCTTGATGAGAAAGTCTCACAAGTACAACGAGCTAAGGACCAATTGGAACCAAATCAGGTTGAGCCAATAAGAACACTACCTCCTCCACCTCGTAGATCGGAAAGAGTTTTCCATCCCCCTGAAAGATACTTAGGTATTATTTCAGAGGAAGTAGAGAAAATATTCCTCGTAGGTAATGGTGCTCATGGTGATGATCCCAAAACCTACAACGAGGCGATATCAGATATCGACTCCGAGAAATGGCTAGAGGCAATGCAGTCAGAAATTGACTCGATGCACTCAAACCAAGTCTGGACCTTGGTAGATCCACCAGAAGGTATAGTACCTATTGGGTGTAAATGGATCTTCAAGAGAAAGATTGGTGCAGATGGGAATGTGGAGACATTCAAGGCTAGACTAGTGGCAAAAGGTTATAGTCAACGCGAAGGCATTGACTATCAGGATACCTTTTCCCCAGTGGCTATGCTAAAATCCATCCGCACATTGCTTGCCGTTGCAGCCTATTTCGATTATGAAATATGGCAAATGGACGTGAAAACGGCATTCTTAAATGGATATCTTGAGGAAGATATCTATATGGAACAGCCGCTAGGTTTCACATCCAGTGATACTGATCACAAGGTTTGCAAGCTGCAAAGGTCCATATATGGACTTAAGCAAGCATCTCGGAGCTGGAACACTCATTTCAATGATGTGATCAAAATGTTTGGTTTCATCAAAAATGAAGAGGAACCATGTGTTTTCAAAAAGGTCAGTGGGAGCGCTGTTGTCTTCCTCGTATTGTACGTGGATGACATCCTCCTTATTGGGAATGATATTCCCATGATTGACAACAGTCAAAATTATGGTTGTCCAAGGAATTCTCCATGAAAGACCTAGGTGAAGCATCCTTTATTCTAGGAATTAAGGTCTATAGGGATAGACCGAATAGGATGCTAGGACTTTCACAGAAGATGTACATAGAGAAAGTACTAAAGAGGTTTAGTATGGAAAACTCTAAGAGGGGATTAATACCCTTCAGACATGGTATTCATCTTTCCAAGAAGATGTGCCCTAGCACACCTGAGGAAATAGAACGCATGAGCAAGATCCCTTATGCTTCTGCAATAGGGAGCCTCATGTATGCCATGCTATGTACACGACCTGATATAGCCCATGCTGTGAGTGTCACAAGCAGATATCAGTCAAATCCAGGTGAAGAACACTGGACTTCTGTGAAATGTATCCTTAAGTACTTGAGAAGAACTAAGGATATGATGTTGGTCTTTGGTAATGGAGAACTCCAAGTCCAGGGATACACAGACTCGATTTCATGTCCGATATAGATGATCGAAAGTCGACATCTGGGAGTCTGTTTGTGTGCAATGGTGGTGCTGTCAGCTGGAAGAGTTCCAAGCAAACGGTGATAGCAGATTCCACCATGGAAGCAGAATATATCGCTGCATCAGAGGCTGCGAAGGAAGCATTCTGGTACAAGAAGTTTGCTGCAGAAATTGGAGTAATGCCATCAGATGCCATTCCTCTATACTGCGACAACAATGGCGCCATAGCCCTTGCTAAGGAGCCGAGGTCTCACCAGAAATCCAAGCACATTGAGCGGCGATACCACCTCATCCGCGATTACCTCGAGAAGGGTTACGTCGAGGTCAAGAGAGTCAACTCCACAGATAATGTGGCAGACCCACTTACAAAGCCGTTGGGCCAGCAGAAGATCGAAGCCCACCTTGAGAAGATGGGACTTAGACTTGTAGCCAATTGGCTTTAGGACAAGTGGGAGATTGTTAGATATATGTGCCCTAGAAGCCAGAATTGGCTGACACTTGTAATACACTTCTAGGGGCAAAATTATAATTTTGACTAATAATCAATAAAATGGGTTATTTTCTATCACATATGTGTATTTAGTGTCTGTGATACATCCTTTGAGTTAATGGTAATGATAATTCATATTTTCAAGAGTTGAAAATTTAAGACATGAATAATCATTATTAACTCATAAAATGCTCCCGACCATAGGATCATCACGAGGATGGTGATTGATCCGAAAGGTTGGTGTACAATCGCTTCTCTTTAGTAGATGAGTCTTGAGTCTACGGTGTGGAGACACCGGAGCGAGAGTACAGGTACTCGTTAGAGAACGAGGGCACTGAGCGTGACCACCTCGAGTAGTCATTAGGGAAGTCTACCTTCTCGTCAATGACTGACTCGATGCTGCAGTAGTGTGTCTGGTTCTTTGACCTGAGGTGCATCGGCAGTTCACCTTGAGGGTGTTATAGTTTGACTACACCATTACTCGGTCTCCTAGCCATATGGAACCCTGAGGTGTATGTTGGCTATAGCATGTTCATTGTAGGAACTGGATTGCATCAAGATGGAATCTATCTACCTCGGTGGTAGAGGAGCAGCCCTATGATGATCATGAGAATCAAGTCCAGAAGTCCCATGGCCATGGCAGAGTGAAATAATAGAAAGAGTTTCTATTTAGATTTTCACATTGGACTTGAATCGAATGATTACATCATATGACAGAGACTAGGGTTTGACGAGTTCACCTTAACCCTAATCTGATCGGGGCTCAAGATAGAAGAACTTAATCACACAGGTAGCTGCACCAAGAGGTTCGCATTCAGCTCTGATGGGTTGCCACCATATACTGCTAGGTGTCACTGGTGGATTTTGGGAGCAATTAGAATGATTTAGATGATCGATCATTCTAGCTGTTCGAATCAGAAGAGTTCTGATCCATCGAAAGGAGTTTCGATGATGTCGATGATAGAGATCATGACATATCCCATTACCATACAGAACTGAACCTAACTGGGTCACACAAACAAGGGTTTGAATCTGGTGATCATCAATTGAACTGATCTAGTTCAATTGATCTGAATGAGATTCAATTAGGTTCAAGAAAATCGTGCTAGCACTCGATTGAACCTAACGTTCTTCTTTTACTATCATAAATAAGTTGTCCTGACTGAGCCAAAGGAGTTTGTGCTCAATCAGAGGCCTTCACTATGGTCTGACTGGAGGTTGTCCAAGTCAGAAAAGGTTGTCTTATTTTGTAAGACATTACCTGCCATTTTTGGTCACCTGCCATTTCTTGTTCTTTGACTTTGGTCAAAAGTCTGACCTTTGACTGGTCAAATGTTGACCATTGACACTTTGACTTTTGTCCACATGTCATGCACCTATTGGAGAGCTGGTGGGGGCCTGTCCCCCTGCCAGAACCTGGCAAGGAGGAGGGCGCACGCCACCCTTGGCGTGTGCCCAAGTTGGAGGCGCCTAGGAGTCCCTTGTTGGACAAGGGACTCCATCTCCTTTTTGGATTCCATTAGAGTTCTCCTAAGAACCAACTTTGACTGGTCTTAGGCACCCTCTAAGGAGGAATCCAGGGGACTCTATTCCCACCAATCAGATTTAGATCTGATTTCACAAAGGGTTGTGATTGGTTGGGAAGAAGAGGAGTTGGATCACAGCTTAGTCTATAAATAAGACCCTGCGCCCAACTCAAAGAGATATCAAATTCTCCATGCCCCAAGGCTGCCTCTCCTCCTCCTCCTCCATGCCAAACCCACCTTCTCCCTCTCCTCTCCACGTCCAAAAGGAGTTTTGGACCTTGGTTGGTGCGAATCCAGATCAGAAGAAAGGCGACTGAAAGCTAGAAGGCTGCGCTGCTGCAAAGGACGACTGCTGATCTTCAAAAGGAGTTTTGAAGATCCTCCAGATCAGATCCAGATCTAATTTTTGGAGATGTGATAGAGAAGAAGAGGATCTCCAGATCCAGCCTGAGTGGATACCGGTAGAGGCCAGGCACTTGCGTGGCTAGATCCAGAACCTTCCGCTGCTTACAGGATCATCAACGGGTAATAGGATTACCCACTTCAAGGTAAATTAAATTTGATTTAATTTATCTAATTTTATTTTAATTTATTAAAATAATAAGAATCAGATCTAAAATATCTCAGATCTGATTAGATCAAAGAAAAAAATTTTTGAAATATATCTCTTGATCTGATCAGATCTGAACGAACCTGGATCCGAAAAATCAGGATTTCCTTATGAAATCCTGATTTCCCGGTCAGGTTCGTGGCATGGGTTAGCTTGGATTGTTAACCACCTTAGATCAGGACTGGATCGATAAATATGGCTAGGTAAGTGAGATCGGTGGAAGGGATATGCCATTAACTCGACAAGAATGCATTCGAGTCAAGTAGCTCATAATTAAAAATTAGTCGATTGCATCTATCAGACTTACCTTAGACACCAAATTATTGCGCCAGAACCAATCAGGTTAGCCTACAATCCAGACTCTAACCACTGAGCCTAATTAGATCTTAGCTTGATCGATCACTCATGTGATTTGATCTTGACCCAGACTTAATCCTGTTAGGCTAGTCAATTTAAGCACTCTTGATCCCATCTAACCAACTCTTGATTCGGTTTAATCAACCGCTAGACCTAATTGAGCTACCCAAGCCCGAACCCAATTTTATGAATATATCTCAAATCTAAAAATTCTTAATTTTTAGACTTAATATATTTCATAATATTAATTCTTAATTATGTTTAGGATTCACAAACAAAACATGTAAATAAAATCCTAGGGTTTCAAGATCTAGGATTTTGCAGAAAATAAGTTTTAGATTTCTAATTAAGGATGAACGCGCAGCACCCCTACACATCATAAGAACACCCCATCGAATGGAAGAAGAAGGCATTTAAATCCTACATTGTTCTTATGACCAGACAGCCAAGGAGAATGCTTTAATCAGAAATACGAAAACTACAAAACTAGTTAGATCTACATCATATATCTCATATATAAAAATTGATCTAACTATAAACATATTTTGCATACATATTCATGTATCATATCATGCATATTTTCATATCTAAATTACCTCATAATCATCTAAAAAATTAAATTTAAATTGATCATAATAAATTAAAATCTATTCTAGATAATTATACAGAACTATTCTACAACTAGTCTAACTATGCATTCATCATATCTCATACGAACAAAAATTAAATAACTTTATTTTATATTTTTTAGATCTTGTTATAATATTTATAACATCAAAAAATAGTAAATAAATAGATCTAAAAATCATAACTAATCAAATTAAATTATGATCATGCTAGACTATACATAGAATAATTTTATTCTATAACTAGTCATGCATCTCGTATAACTTAGATCTAAATTATTTAAATTTTTAATTTTTTAATTTTTAATTTTAGATCTAATCACATCTAATGTAACATCTAAAATCATCACATTATCAGATCAAAATTAAAATAAAATTAGATCTAATAAAAAATGCAATCAGGCTCTAATAAGTGTTGAAGGTAAAACCTAGTTTTTTGGATCAAGTTCGTTCAGATCTGATTGGATCAAGAGAGATATTTTAAAAAAATTTTTCTTAAATTCAGATCAGATCTAAGACCTTCTAGATCTAATATTATTGATCTAATAAAAAAATAAAATAAAATAAAAAATAAATTAAATCTAATTTAATTTACCTTGTTGTGGGTAATCTGATTATCCTGTGATGATTCTGATGTCTACCTGAGGTTCTGGATCTAGCCATGCAAGTGCCGGGCCTCTATCGATATCCACTCAGATAGGATCTGAAGATCTTCTCCTTCTTTTTTATTTCTCTAGAAATTAGATCTAGATCTGATTTTGAAGATCTTCAAAACTCTTTTCGAAGATGTGAGTTGTCTCTTGCAGCAGTGCTGCCTTCTTTCTTTTCCTATCGCCTTTCTTTTGCTTGGATTGCACCAAATTGAAGCCCAAAAATTCTTATGTGTGGGTAGGAGAGAGAAGACCTAAAGATGGCATGGAGAAGGTAGAGGGGCAGCCTTATGGGATGGGCAATGGGTTAAGCTTTTTTTGATCTTGGTGCAAATAGGGTTTTTATAGACCCTGTTGCGCCATGCAGTGCCACATCATCCCGATCAATCACGGCCTTTTGTGCAATCAGATCTAAATCTAATTGGTAGGATGATATCATCTGATTCAATCAGATGAGAGACCCTCTAAATCATCCTTAGATGGCGTCAAGATTGGTCAAAGATAAGTCTTTGGCACCACCTAGGTAGAAACCCCGAAGCAACTGGAGTCCCATCTATATGGGACTCCAGATGCTTTATCCATGGGCGCACGCCTAGCAGGTGGACTGGTCCAAAAATTTTCTTCTATGGGTGCATGATACATGGATAGATGTCTAAGTATCAAAGGTCAATATTTGACTAAATGTTCAAAACAGGATTTAGCAAGTGATGAAAAATGGCAGGTGTTGTCCCAAATTCATCTCATAAATTAAGACAATCCTTTTCTGAGCTAAACAAACTCCAATCAAACCAAGTAAATGTACCTGAGTGAGCCCAAACATATTTGGCTCAGTCAAGATAACTTTTGATGATAATTAAAGAAGAACATTAGGCTCAATCATGTGCTAGCACGATTTTCTTGAACCTAATCGAATTTTGATCAAATCAATTGAACTAGATTCATCCAATTGATGATATCCAGATTGAAACCCTTGTTTGTGTGACCCAGATAGATTCAATTTCATATGGTAATGAGATATATCATGATCTCTACCATTGACATCATCAAAAAACTTTTCAATAGATCAGAACTTTTCTGATTCGGACAACTAGTATGATTGATCATCTAAATCATTCTAGTTGCTCTCAAAATCCACCAGTGACACCTAGCAGCATACGGTGGCAACCCATCAGAATTAAAAATGAACCTCTCAGTGCAGTTACCATGTGATTACGTTCTTCTACCCTGAGCTCCGATAGGATTAGGGTTAAGGTAATCTTGTCAAATCCTAATATCCATCATATGATTAAGCATTTGATTCAAGTCCAATGTGAAAACCTTAATAGAAACTCTTTCTATTATTTCACTCTGCCATGGCCATGGGCTTATGGACTTGATTCTCATGATCATCAAAGGGCTTCTCCTCATCTACCGAGGTAGATAGATTTCCTATTGGTGCAATCCAATTTCTACAATGAATATGCTATAGCCAACATACACCTCAGGATTTCGAATGGCTAGGAGATCGAGTCATGGTGTAGTCAAACTATAACAGCCTTAAGGTGAACCATCGATGCATCTCAGCTCAAAAAATCAGACACACAACTGCAGCTTCAAGCCAGTCATTGATGAGAAGGTAGACTTCCTAATGACTGCTCGAGATAGTCACGCTCAGTATCCTCATTCTCTAATAAGTACCTATACTCTCGCTCTGATGTCTCTACACCGTAGACTTAAGACTCATCGACTATAAAGAAGTGATTGTACACCAACCTTCCAGATTAATCACCATTCTCATGATAATCCTACGGTCAGGAGCATTTTATGAGTTAATAAAGAAAATTAATGTCTTAAATTTTTAACTCTTAAAAATAAGAACTATCATTGCCATTAACTTAAGAGATATATCACAGACACTAAATACACATTATGATAGAAAATAATCTATTTTATTATTTATAGTCAAAATTATAATTTTGCCCTTAGAAGTGTATAACAAGTGTCAGCCAATTCTGGCTTCTAGGGCACACATATCTAACATAAAATTCATTAGATGTGAATAGATTTTCAAAAGGATCAGAGTAGCACAGACAGAAAGGTAAGGACCTATAAAGCTCATCTGACTATCATCTCAAAGTTCAAACATATATTTTGAATGTGTGCCTTTATTATGAATAAAGACAAACCCTGCATTTATAATTGGACAAAATATTCTATAGTGTTATTCCTGATGTTGTCTATGGATGAAATTCTCTTAATTAAGAATGGCATTTCAGCATTGTAGGGAATAAAAGTTTGGCTGTCATCTAATTTTTTTATGTTCAAAATCAGATATGGTATACTCACTAAGGATAGTGAGTAGATTCCAATTTGATCTAAATGAGAACCACTAGAAGATTGTATAGATAATCCTTAAGTATTTGAGAAATACTAAGCTCCAGTGACTCAAATATGGAAATAATGACTTAAAACTTGTGGATGTTTTGATTTCAGCTTTTTAGTCAGATCAAGATGATAGCAAGAAAAGTATCGAGTCATACCCTAATTACAGGAGTAATCTATTGGAAAGATTCCAAGTAGGATACCGTAGCCTATTTAGTTAGTGATATAGAGTACATCATGGCATATGATGCTATCATGTAATGTGTAGTTGCTAAGGTCTATTACTAAGTTGGGGGTAGCATCCTCGACTGATGGTCCAGTCCTATCATAGCACTGAAGCCATAGCTCAGGCTAAAGAACCGAAGGACCAACATATTCTGCATTGCTATCACCTTTGATTTTAGATCAAGATAACGTCAATTTTTGAAAGATCAATGAAAAATAAGAACTTGACCGACCCATTTGCTAAGACCTCAGAATTAAGAAGTTCTATGAACTCAAGTGAAAGATAGGATATTTGATATCATTTTGATTGGCTTTAGTCCAAGTGGGATTTGTTGAAAACTATTTCCTAAAGCCAATCATCTAAGTGGTAGATGATTAGAATTAGTATATGAATTATTTAATAATAATAGTTATTTAGCGAGTTCATCATAAAAGTTCTATCTTTCTTAAATGAACTCCTAAATTATGATGAAATTCTTAGAACCACAATCAATCGATAAAGAAGGATTTATCTGATGGTTCTTAAACTATTCATGATCAAATGATAAGTTATTAATAAGGATGATAACTTATTGAGTGTAGGTCGCTGTATGCCATTGGTTATCCTCATAACCAAGTATTATAAAGACACTAATATGGTATCTAGGTGAGATGTAGGAGTACATCTATGCTGAACATGACTAATGTAGCACTCTACTATTAAGAGTAGCTAGCTAAGGCCAATGGATATAAGTGCCCCTTCGATCTGAGATTACCACGATGACTTGCAAGCAACTCACTATACTTTAATGTCGGACTACTTGTATTTCTAATATAGGTTCGAAAAATTTTTGGATATAATCAAGTACTTGTAGAGTCGGTGTGTGAGTCAAGATGGGGTTGAGACCACTCCTGATTAACTTTAGGAAGAGAATGATTCGTATTTCAATTTAGCAAAATCTAGGCCTGGATAATCCTTATGAGGAGTCATGTGATTTGCAAAATTTTGAGACATAATAGAGATGACTTATATGAGTATTGACAGCATACTCGAAGTCATCTTGAGCATTATTGGTCAAAGGAATGAATTATACGATAATCATGGGCTAAGATTCTAAGAATGTTGCTTTGCATACATTTGATCTATCCGGACATTGAAAATCATTACTAGATGATTACTTCGACTGGTATAAGAATTGATTCCTATGCTACTGGCTTAGGTTTGAGCCTATGGGATCACACATATTAGAGATTGTAACCTGATCAGATGGTTAATTGATGATTAAGAATCGTTCTAAGGTCAAACATTCAATGTGATTGATGTTTGACCTAATGCAAGTGTTGCAGGAGGATCGATTAGCAATTGGATTACTAATTGGCTCAATTTGACTGAGCAATCAGACTAAGATCAAGTCTAATTAAATTATATTTAATTAGAATTGATTTAAAATTAATTAGATTAAGTTTAATTAGTTTATTGGATGATCCAATTTTAAGAAAAAAATAATTTCTAGTTGGACTAGGATTTGAGTGCACCTAATTCCTAATTGAGTCAAAATTTAAATTTAAATTAAATATAATTTAATCTAATTTAATTGGGCTCTTAGTTGGACTAAGATTATCCTTAATTAGGTTATATTTAATTTGGTTTAAATTAGGTTTAAAATAATTTTGACCTGATCAAACAAGAAGAGTCCCAGTTGGACTGGGACTCTCACTCCTTCCTTACACCACCTTTGAGCCCACACCCACTTATTTTATTTTCAGATTTTATGTGATGTTTTCCATGCCAATGAGAGGTTCTTCACATCCCATATCTTGGTAAATTTGGATACAAATTTGACTTGGTCTTATTTGAAATTTAATTTGAATAAGTCAAACTAAGTAAGAACTTTAATTTGTTAAAACTCTTCTCCTCTCTCTATGAAAATTAACCCACACCCCATTTGCTATTATGTCATCCTTTTTCTTCTCATTTTGTGCAATCCTTTTATGTTCTCCATGCACAAAAAATGAGGGGAGACATCCATGAGTTGGATGCCCCCCAATCTCCTCCAAGTTTCCTAGTTTGACTAGGTCATTTGACCAAGTCTTCCTATTATCTTGGGATGCCTCCTTCAGATGAATTTTAAGTGTCAAGTGTCAAGATTATGGGAATTTCACCAAAAAATTGAAGAGAAAAGGAGGATGGCATGGATGGTTTGGGGCACCAAGATTCTTGAAGAAAAGCTTTCCATTAAGACATCAATTGTTGATGTCTTGAAGAGAGAAAGGTAAGAGAAAAACTATTTTCTCTTAGAGAGTTATTTCTAACCCTCCTTTGTTTATTTTATGTAATTTTTATGTGATAAAAATTTGAGAGAGAGAGAGAGAGAAAGAGGGCATGGGGTTCTATGCTCCAAGGTATTGGGGCATGGTGATAATCTTTGGACATGATCTGATCATGTCCTGATGAGAAAAAAAGAAGAGAAGAATGTCTTCTCTTAGGATTTCTTTGAGAACCCTTCTTCTCCATATTTTTATGAAATTTTTCTATGAGAAAAATTAGATAATCTTAGAACTAGAAACATGAGAAAAATCTAGAGGAGAAGATCTCCTCTTGTCCTAATGTAGAGATATGTTCGGGACATCAATCGTTGATGTCCTGAAAGAGAAGATCTATCTTGTCTTAGGGTGTTTTTTCTTATATTTATTTTTTGATTTTTGGGAGATCCAAGAATTAGATTTCTCTCTTATTTCTTCTCTTATTCTTCATCTCTTGGAGTATCTAAGAGATCCATAGAATATTTTTTGGATTAACCATCAGGAGGGATCCATGAGAACGTAGCACTTCGAGTGGATCTTCGTTCGATGAACCTCCAATTTGTATTACAGCCTTATGTGGACTTTCTATAGAGGTCGGATGCATGTGCCGCTCTAAAGGCAATAACAAAAATCAACCACGGAGTTCTCAATCCTTGCAAAGGTAAGAGATTTGATCTCTTCTCTCATCTGGATGTGATTTAGGATTTAGATCTAGAATTATTTTAGATCTAGGGTATTGATTTGATCAATACCAAAATATTTATTTTCAGATTTATGCATGCATTATGACATATTATAGGTCCTAGATGTAAGGTTTAGTAATTAGATTACATGTTATTATAGATTAAAATGTTTAATCTACATCTTTCACTGTGTTTAATTTCAAAAATATTTTGAATTTTAAGCATGAAATCCTGCATATTTTCCAACAGGTTTTACTTACTAAACTAGTGTGACTTATATCTTTTTCTTTTTTGCTATCTAGATGAATAAGGCTAGAACTGATGGATGATTCAGGCTTGGGGGTCTATGCTAGCAAACTTGAGAATTATAATATGATTATGATCTTATAGTCAATAATTGATAAATTTTGAGACATAGTATGATATTTGATTTTGGATTTAGAAGTTCTGAATGAATCTTGATTTAATTATTTGATTAATGATGAAATTAAATCTTTTATTATATTTTATTTATGAAAGATTTTAGCTGATTATGATCAATAGGCTTCATGTTATCAAGGGTAGTACCCTCGGTAGGATGGCCATGTTTGGCATGACAACAACATTGGCCTAAAGCACCTTATTTATGAATAAAAAACTCTAATAGACTAAAACAGAAATTCAAACTAAGAATCCTAATTAAAATAGAAAAAGACTAAGAGACCAACTCTTATAGAATTTTCTAGACTCTAGTTGACCTATTAAATAGTTAAATTAGACTCCAAAATTAATTATAACTCATAGGGCTCGAAAAGAGCTTTCTAAATTAGGATCATAACAGCAATTTTTACACTAGATGAGAAAGTTATGGCCATTTTAGTATGACAGTGTTAAATTCATAGAATTTGGTGCAATCAACCTAATTTCTCCCTCTCTCAGATTCGGTCCATCAAATCCAGGTATCTGACCATAATGATGTCTACATCATCCTCCCCAAACTGGGAAGAACTTATCCTCAAGTTGGAAGCCTTCTCATCCTCCGAAGAATCGCCTCGATTTTTTTCTTCTCGATGGACCGATAGATAGCTTAGATATACTTGGCTTATTCTGGAGACTCATTTTCGAAACAAGATCCATGTGATGCAAAATTTCTCTTTTCGATATCAATCTTGTAGGAAAATCTTGATGGAAGACATCAGCAAACTCTTGAAGAATAGGATTTACTATGGATGAAATTTTTTGCTCCACTAACTCATCCTTCTCTACCACCTCCAAGAAGTAGCAGCCTTCATTGCTTCCTTCAAGGAGTGCTTCGTCAGAAGGTTAGTATTGGTCTCTTGCATTGGTTTAGCTAGTTCTTCTTGTTTGGGATTAAGTAGGCTCTTTTGAGTAACTAGAGTCTCTCCTCTATCTCCAAACAACAGGAAATCATCATCTTCTTTACCTCCTCTATCATAGATAAGCTCTTGATCTTCGTTTGATTTTTTATCTCTTTCTTCGATCAGCAACTATTTCTCAAGCTATCCAGAGGTTTCTTGCACTTGCTTCGTGTGTGCCCGATCTCACCATAGTTGTAACACCGCATCATAGAAGATCTTGTCAAAGTTGGCTTCAAGGGCTTCATATTCATAGGACCACAAACAAGAGGGGTAGGAGCCATATTGCATCGCACGTCCCTCTGAATCACTAATGCTTGATTGCTTCTCAAGGATAGATCGGACCTGGGAATAGGCCTTTGCCACAACTAATCCTCAGCAACCATGGCTCGATGGTATGCCTCCTTGACCGTCCGTAAGGTGTGGAGCCTTAAGGCATCCTGGATCTACTATCGTAGACTACCAAGATATCTCACGACCATTTATTACTTGCTCTCTGTTGAGTCATTTCTTGCAACTAATTGATAAAATTCTTCTATATATTCTTCTGTATGTCAAACTCTTCTTCATCCGCTTTTTCTCCTTTTTTCCTTTTTGATGCTTTAAGATTCATGCAAAATCTTCATTTTGTTCTCTTTTCTACCACTTTATAATTCATGTGGGTGGGTTTAAGATGGGTTGGGGTATTACCTTCTCTCCCTTAAAAAGAAATTTCGTCGTCAAAATTTTTCTTTCTCAAGTCCTCATAAATTCAAGGTTACTTTTACCTCAAGTCATAGTCATTCTCTAATTTTAAAATCAAATTTTTCAACATAATATCTTTCAACCTAAATTTTTGTTTTGATTAGCTTAAAAATAATTTAGACTACTATACTTTTATTATACACTCTAATTCAAATTCATCAATGTACTTTTATCAACTCTAAGTTTCTAAGTTATCACATAATTAGTATAAGTTATCATCCCAATATCTCTAGTATCTACCTATCTACACTCATGTCTGATTCTATGTATCATAATTTATCTATTTATGCTCTGATATCATATTAATTGTTGTGCCCCCGATCCAGAATCTGTGAGCCATGGGATCATGGCCACCACCGCATACTTGTGGAGAACTTTCTTCACAAGCATTCAAGGCCTTCCACACACGATATCATTAAAAGCAATAGTAGAACAAAATTTGAATAATTAATATTTTAATTTAATTTAAATAACTAAACCAAATATCTTACAAAATAATATTCCATAGTGTTGCATCAAATTTCAAAAATTCTAATCTAAAATAAAAATATTGAGTCTGCCTCTAGTTTGCTCTCTTATAATAAATTCCCGAGTCAAGCTAATCCTTTGAAACTATAAAAATAATAAAATATAGAGTAATGAGCTAGATAATTTAGTAAGCAATATACCTTTTGACAAGATAAATCAAGCAATATTAATATATTGAAAAATAAACTTACAAGGTGTATTAACTCAAACATATAGCACTAATCAAAATCAGATCCATGCAAATTCAATCTTTTCAAAATTTATTTTTAAATTTATTTTCATTCATAAATCAATATCTTTTAGAACATCCAGTTCATCTTGATAACCATGAACTATGACAACACTTATATCTTATGGCTAGGCTAGATGAGCTCAGAATATATAAGGTGCCAGCATATAACCATAACTGGCATTATATCGATATTTCAACACAACCTCCATTGGTAGGGGATTGATATATCAGCGCACAACTCTCATTGGTAAGGTATTGATATACCAACATAGAATCCTTAGTGATAGAATATCAATATACTAACATACTGTTAGATATATGTGCCCTAGAAGCCAGAATTGGTTGACACTTGTAATACACTTCTAGGGCCAAAATTGTAATTTTGACTAAAATCAATAAATGGGTTATTTTCTATCACATATGTGTATTTAGTGTCTGTGATACATCCTTTGAGTTAATGGTAATGATAATTCATATTTTCAAGAGTTGAAAATTTAAGACATGAATAATCATTATTAACTCATAAATTGCTCCTGACCATAGGATCATCACGAGGATGGTGATTGATCCGAAAGGTTGGTATACAATCGCTTCTCTTTAGTAGATGAGTCTTGAGTCTACGGTGTGGAGACACCGGAGCGAGAGTACAGGTACTCGTTAGAGAACGAGGGCACTGAGCGTGACCACCTCGAGTAGTCATTAGGAAGTCTACCTTCTCGTCAATGACTGACTCGATGCTGCAGTAGTGTGTCTGGTTCTTTGACCTGAGATGCATCGGCAGTTCACCTTGAGGGTGTTATAGTTTGACTACACCATTACTCGGTCTCCTAGCCATATGGAACCCTGAGGTGTATGTTGGCTATAGCATGTTCATTGTAGGAACTGGATTGCATCAAGATGGGAATCTATCTACCTCGGTGGTAGAGGAGCAGCCCTATGATAATCATGAGAATCAAGTCCTGAAGCCCATGGCCATGGCAGAGTGAAATAATAGAAAGAGTTTCTATTTAGATTTTCACATTGGACTCGAATCGAATGATTACATCATATGACAGAGACTAGGGTTTGACGAGTTTACCTTAACCCTAATCTGATCGGGGCTCAAGATAGAAGAACTTAATCACACAGGTAGCTGCACCAAGAGGTTCGCATTCAGCTCTGATGGGTTGCCACCATATACTGCTAGGTGTCACTGGTGGATTTTGGGAGCAATTAGAATGATTTAGATGATCGATCATTCTAGCTGTTCGAATCAGAAGAGTTCTGATCCATCGAAAGGAGTTTCGATGATGTCGATGATAGAGATCATGACATATCCCATTACCATACAGAACTGAACCTAACTGGGTCACACAAACAAGGGTTTGAATCTGGTGATCATCAATTGAACTGATCTAGTTCAATTGATCTGAATGAGATTCAATTAGGTTCAAGGAAATCGTGCTAGCACTCGATTGAACCTAACGTTCTTCTTTTACTATCATAAATAAGTTGTCCTGACTGAGCCAAAGGAGTTTGTGCTCAATCAGAGGCCTTCATATGGTCTGACTGGAGGTTGTCCAAGTCAGAAAAGGTTGTCTTATTTTATAAGACATTACCTGCCATTTTTGGTCACCTGCCATTTCTTGTTCTTTGACTTTGGTCAAAAGTCTACCTTTGACTGGTCAAATGTTGACCATTGACACTTTGACTTTTGACCACATGTCATGCACCTATTGGAGAGCTGGTGGGGGCCTGTCCCCCTGCCAGAACCTGGCAAGGAGGAAGGGCGCACGCCACCCTAGGCGTGTGCCCAAGTTGGAGGCGCCTAGGAGTCCTTGTTGGACAAGGACTCCACCTCCCTTTTGGATTCCAATCAGAGTTCTACTAAGAATCCAGTTTGACTGGTCTTAGGCACCCTCTAAGGAGGAATCCAGGGGACTCTATTCCAACCAATCAGATTTAGATCTGATTTCACAAAGGGTTGTGATTGGTTGAGAGGAAGAGGAGTTGGATCACAAGCTTAGTCTATAAATAAGACCCTGCGCCCAACTCAGATTCTAATGCAATTGAATAGAGATTTCCCACGCCCCAAGGCTGCCTCTCCCCTCTTCCTCCATGCCTAAACTTCTCCTCCTTCTCCTCTCCACGTCCAAAAGAGTTTTGGATTTTGGTTGGTGCGATTCCAGATCAAAAGAAAGGCGATCAAAAGCAAGAAGGCTGCACTGCTGCAAAGGACGACTGCTGATCTTCAAAAGGAGTTTTGAAGATCCTCCAGATCAGATCCAGATCTGAATTTTTGGAGGTGTGATAGAGAAGAAGAGGATCTCCAGATCCAACCCGAGTGGATACCGGTAGAGGCCAGGCGCTTGCGTGGCTAGATCCAGAACCTTCCGCTGCAATCAGGATCATCTACAGGGTAATAGGATTACCCAAATCAGGTAAATTAAATTTGATTTAATTTATCTTATTTTATTTTATTTATTAAAATAATAAGAATCAGATCTGAAAACATATCAAGATCTGATTGAGATCAAGAGAAAAATTTTTGAAATATATCTCTTGATCTGATCAGATCTGGAACGAACCTGGACCGGGAAATCAGGATTTCCCTTCAACTGGTATCAGAGCCATGGTTCTAAATTATTTAGATCTGATTTTAATTTTATTTTAATTAGAAAATAAAGTGATTTCAGATGTCACATGAGATGTGATCAGATCTGAAATCAGAAAAAATTAAAATTAAATGATTTGGATCTAAGATTAAGAAGATATGCATGACTAGTTCTAGAATAGAATAGTTCTATAGAATAGTTTTGCATGTCTTTGATTTAATCTGATTAAATCATATTTTAGATCTTCTTATTTACTATTTTCTTGATATTATAAGTGTTATAATAACATCTGATAAACAGCAAATAAAAATTATTTAATTTTAAATATCATATGAGATATGATTGATGCATGTCTAGACTAGTTGTAGAATAGTTCTACATAATTGTCTAGATTAGAATTTATTTTGATTAGATCAATTTAAATCTAATTTTTTAGATTATTATGAGATAATTTAGATCTGAAAACATGCATGATTTGATACATGAGATGTATGCAAAATATGCCATGATTAGATCTACTTTGTATATGAGATATATGATATAGATCTGATAACTTGTTTTGTAGTATTGACATGTTCCTGATTAAGGCGTTCCTCTTGGCCGTCCGGTCATAAGAACGAAGAAGGGTTTAAAGGCCCTCTCTTCCCATTCGATGGGGTGTTCTTATGACGTGTAGGGGTGCTGCGTGTTCGTCCTTAATCAGAAACCCAAAACTTACTTTCTGCAAAACCCTAGATCCTGAAACCCTAGGATTTATTGTGCATATTTTGTTTATGAACCCTAACTTAATTAAGAATTAAGTTTATGGAATATTAATTAGGTCTAAAATTGAGAATTTCAGATCTAAGACATATTCATAATACTGGGTTCGGGCTTGGGTAGCTCAATTAGGTCTAAGCGGTTGATCAAACCGAATCAAGAGTTGGTTAGATGGGATCAACAATGCTTAAATTGACCAGCCTAATAGGATTAAGTCTGGGTCAAGATCGAGTCACGATCAAGCAAGACCTAATTAGGCTCAGAGGTTAGAGTCTGGATTGTAGGCTAACCCAATTGGTTCTGACTCAACAATTTGGTGTCTAAGGTAAGTTTGGCACAGACGACCGACTGGTTTTTAATTGGAAGCTACTCGACCTGAATGCGTTCTTGTACGAGTTAATGGCATATTCCTTCCACCGGTCTCACTTACCTGGCCATATCTGTTGACACAGTTCTGATCTGAGGTGGTCAATAATCCGAGCTAACCCATGCCACTAGGTTAGTCATAATTGTTATGACTAAGCCAAGTCTAGTTTAATGAGACCTGAATCAATTCTCCCTAAGAAAAGATTAAGTCTGAGGTCTTCCACCATTGTAGATGTGCGGGCCCTTCCCGGGGTTGATTGTTCTCGGCTGGATACAGTGGCTCAGTTGCACCGGGAAGATGCAACCATGTCTATTAGGCATTGGATGCTATGGGCTGGAGGATGAGTTGGGCTCAATATTTCGGATACGGTGAGAGACTCCAATTAGGAACCCAGTCTATGCAAATGGTGGGTCTGACTTAACTAAGGAGTGGATCAATATTCCGGATACGGTGAGATTCATGAATTAGAGACCAAGTTTGGGTGCACCATGATTAGAGAATCATTGAACAAGAGTTGTTCACTCATTGGCTAACCCATCACCAATAACTGTTAGGTGAGGTGATGAGTCAGTTGGTGAGACCGCACCACCCACTAGAAATCATTAATCGTGGAGATTTTCGCATCTCTACAGAGGGAGTGTAGGGATCCGAGAAAATAGTGGGAGCTAATTTGTTTAAAAATAAAATCCCTAAACAAATTGGTCAAGTCAAAATTACAGTATCTAACTAGAATCTTTGACTCTCTACAGGAAAATGTCTGCGTCCAACCCATTGGCACGTATCCTAGGACACACATAGACTGACTGGACCCAATTATAAAGATTGGCTCAGGAACTACAAAATTATTTTGGGTTCAGAGAAGTTAACACCATGTTTTGGACCAGGACCCTCCCACCTTACCAGCCCGTCCATCCACTTGAACAGAGAGCGTCTCTGGAAAAATGGATTGACGAAGATAATAAGGCCAGATACTTACATGTTGGGCTCGATGTCTGATGAGCTCCAGCGCCAACATGAAGATATCGGGACTGCTCGCCAAATGTTGGCTCACCTGCAGGAGATGTTTGGTGAACAGAGTCGCGCAGCCAAATATCAAGTCACAAAATGACTTTTTAAGGCTAAGATGCGTGATGGGCAGTCAGTCCAAGATCACTGTCTGACAATGATCAAGGACATGGAAGAGCTTGAGAAGCTCGGTGTGAAGTTGGACTTGGATCTGCAGAACGATATTATTCTGCAATCCTTGACTGATGCATATGGGCAATTCATCATGAATTACCACATGCATAAACTTCAAAATTCCTTGGCCGAGTTAATGAATATGCTGGTTACCGCTGAGCTTTCTATGAAAGGTTCTAAAGGCTCAGTTCTTGCTATGGAACGGACTTCTTCCAAAAGAAAGTCTTATGGAAAGAAAAAGAAGTCTGTGAAAAAGCAAAAGGTGGAAGGATCAAAGAAGAAGAAGGCAGAACCGAAGAAAAAGGCCGATGGCAAAGGAAAGTGTTTCCATTGCAACAGCGACGGCCATTGGAAGCGGAACTGCCCTACTTACCTGGCCACCCTAAAGAACAAGAAGGAAGGTCCTTCTGGAGGTATGCTCGTTATTGAGTCTAACCTTACGGTTTCTTCTGCATCCAGTTGGGTGCTTGACTCTGGTTCTAGTGCTCATCTGTGCACTTCTATGCAGGGTCTTGAGGATAGCAGGAGGCTGAGGGATGGAGACATGATCCTACGCATCGGTAATGGAGCAAGAGTTGCTGCAGTAGCCGTGGGAACATACCCTCTTCGATTACCATCTGGTTTAGACTTAGTTTTAAAAGACTGTTATTATGTGCCTGCAGCTAGCAGGAATTTGATTTCTGTTTCATGCTTAGCACAAGAAGGTTATGTGATCACCTTCTTTAAGGACCATTGTAACATTCTTTATGAAAGAAATAAAATTGCAAATGGTTTCCTTATTAATGGTCTTTATCAGCTACATATTGATGTACCTATTCTAACTATCGAGCAAAACGTGAATGCCAAACGACCTAGGGATAGTCCAAACGATAGATATCTATGGCACCTGAGATTAGGTCATATAGCAGAAGATAGGATCAACAAATTGGAGAAAAATGGGCTATTGAGTCCATTGACTTTTGAGTCATATCCAACTTGTGAATCTTGTCTTCAAGGCAAAATGACTAAACTCCCTTTTGTTGGACATGGGGAGAGGGCCACAGATCTCCTTGCCCTAGTACATACTGATGTGTGCGGCCCATTTGATGTGCCGGCTAGAGGCAATTTTGTCTACTTCATTACCTTTACCGATGATCTGTCTAGGTATGGGTATGTGTATCTTATGAGACACAAGTCTGAAGCTTTTGAAAAGTTCAAAGAATTCAGACATGAAGTAGAAAAACAAACTGGAAAAACCCATTAAGGTTCTTCGATCAGATCGAGGAGGTGAATACCTTAGCCGGGAATTCCTAGACTATCTCAAGGAAAATGGCATAGTCTCTCAATGGACTCCACCAGGAACACCTCAACTCAACGGGATTTCAGAACGGAGAAATCGGACTCTATTGGATATGGTTCGATCCATGATGAGCTTCACAGACCTCCCTGATTTTCTTTGGGGACACTCATTGTTAACTTCAATTTATCTACTGAATAGGGTTCCCTCTAAAACCGTTCCTACCACACCGTATGAGATATGGCACGGTAAGAAACCAAGTCTGAGTCATCTCAGAATTTGGGGTTGTCCGGCTCATGTCAAAAGACAACAAGCGGACAAGTTAGAGTTTAGGTCCTTCAGAGCTCGATTCATAGGATATCCTAAAGAGTCATTAGGATACTATTTCTACATTCCAGAAGACCACAATGTGATTGTGAGTCGACATGCCATCTTTCTTGAAAAATAGTTTATTCAAGATAGCGGCATTGGAAAGCAGATCAAGCTTGATGAGAAAGTCTCACAAGCAGAACGAGCTAAGGACCAATTGGAACCAAATCAGGTTGAGCCAATAAGAACACTACCTCCTCCACCTCGTAGATCGGAAAGAGTTTCCCATCCCCCTGAAAGATACTTAGGTATTATTTCAGAGGATGTAGAGGAAATGTTCCTCGTAGGTAATGGTGCTCATGGTGATGATCCCAAAACCTACAACGAGGCGATATCAGATATCGACTCCGAGAAATGGCTAGAGGCAATGCAGTCAGAGAATTGACTCGATGCACTCAAACCAAGTCTGGACCTTGGTAGATCCACCAATCAGAATATGGTATTATTTTAATAAAATAAAATTAAAAGATAAATTAAATCAAATTTAATTTACTGATTGGGTAATCCTATTACCCTGTTGATGATCCTGTTTGCAGCGGAAGGTTCTGGATCTAGCCACGCAAGCGCCTGGCCTCTACCGGTATCCACTCGGGTTGGATCTGGAGATCCTCTTCTTCTCTATCACACCTCCAAAAATTAGATCTGGATCTGATCTGGAGGATCTTCAAAACTCTTTTGAAGATCTGCAGTCGTCCTTTGCAGCAGCGCAGCCTTCTTGCTTTTGATCGCCTTTCCTTGATCTGAATCGCACCAACCAAATCCAAAACTCCTTTTGGACGTGGAGAGCAAGGGGAGAAGAGACTATGGCATGGAGAAGGAGGGGAGAGGCAGCCTTGGGGCATGTCTAATTTCATTAGAATTAGTTGGGCGCAGGGTCTTATTTATAGACCTCTTGTGATCCAACTCCTCTTCCTCTCCAACCAATCACAACCCTTTGTGAAATCAGATCTAAATCTGATTGGTGGAATAGAGACCCCTGGATTCCTCCTTAGAGGGCACCTAAGACCAGTCAAACTGGATTCTTAGTAGAACTCTGATTGGAATCCAAAAGGGAGGTGGAGTCCTTGTCCAACAAGGACTCCTAGGCGCCTCCTACTTGGGCTCACGCCACCCTTGGCGTGCGCCCTTCTCCTTGCCAGGTTCTGGCAGGGGGACAGGCCCCCACCAGCTCTCCAATAGGTGCATGACATGTGGTCAAAAGTCAAAGGGTCAATGGTCAACGTTTGACCAGTCAAAGGTAGACTTTTGACCAAAGTCAAAGAACAAGAAATGGCAGGTGACCAAAAATGGCAGGTAATGTCTTACAAATAAGACAACCTTTTCTGACTTGGACAACCTCCAGTCAGACCATATGAAGGCCTCTGATTGAGCACAAACTCCTTTGGCTCAGTCAGGACAACTTATTTGTGATAGTAAAAGAAGAACGTTAGGTTCAATCGAGTGCTAGCACGATTTCCTTGAACCTAATTGAATCTCATTCAGATCAATTGAACTAGATCAGTTCAATTGATGATCACCAGATTCAAACCCTTATTTGTGTGACCCAGTTAGGTTCAGTTCTGTATGGTAATGGGATATGTCATGATCTCTATCATCGACATCATCGAAACTCCTTTCGATGGATCAGAACTCTTCTGATTCGAACAGCTAGAATGATCGATCATCTAAATCATTCTAATTGCTCCCAAAATCCACCAGTGACACCTAGCAGTATATGGTGGCAACCCATCAGAGCTGAATGCGAACCTCTTGGTGCAGCTACCTGTGTGATTAAGTTCTTCTATCTTGAGCCCCGATCAGATTAGGGTTAAGGTAAACTCGTCAAACCCTAGTCTCTGTCATATGATGTAATCATTCGATTCGAGTCCAATGTGAAAACCTAAATAGAAACTCTTTCTATTATTTCACTCTGCCATGGCCATGGGCTTCTGGACTTGATTCTCATGATTATCATAGGGCTGCTCCTCTACCACCGAGGTAGATAGATCCCATCTTGATGCAATCCAGTTCCTACAATGAACATGCTATAGCCAACATACACCTCAGGGTTCCATATGGCTAGGAGACCGAGTAATGGTGTAGTCAAACTATAACACCCTCAAGGTGAACTGCCGATGCATCTCAGGTCAAAGAACCAGACACACTACTGCAGCATCGAGTCAGTCATTGACGAGAAGGTAGACTTCCTAATGACTACTCGAGGTGGTCACGCTCAGTGCCCTCATTCTCTAACGAGTACCTGTACTCTCGCTCCGGTGTCTCCACACCGTAGACTCAAGACTCATCTACTAAAGAGAAGCGATCGTACACCAACCTTCCGGATCAATCACCATCCTCGTGATGATCCTATGGTCGGGAGCTGTTTATGAGTTAATAATGATTATTCATGTCTTAAATTTTCAACTCTTGAAAATATGAATTATCATTACCATTAACTCAAAGGATGTATCACAGACACTAAATACACAGGTGTGATAGAAAATAACCCATTTCATTAATTATAGTCAAAATTACAATTTTGCCCCTAGAAGTGTATTACAAGTGTCAGCCAATTCTGGCTTCTAGAGCACATATATCTAACAAAACCAAGTCTGGACCTTGGTAGATCCACCAGAAGGTATAGTACCTATTGGATGTAAATGGATCTTCAAGAGAAAGATTGGTGCAGATGGGAATGTGGAGACATTCAAGGCTAGATTGGTGGCAAAAGGTTATAGTCAACGCGAAGGCATAGACTATCAGGATACCTTTTCTCCAGTAGCTATCCTAAAATCCATCCGCACATTGCTTGCTGTTGCAGCCTATTTCGATTATGAAATATGGCAAATGGACGTGAAAACGGCATTCTTGAATGGATATCTTGAGGAAGATATCTATATGGAACAGCCGCTAGGTTTCACATCCAGTGATACTGATCACAAGGTTTGCAAGCTGCAAAGGTCCATATATGGACTTAAGCAAGCATCTCGGAGCTGGAACACTCGTTTCAATGATGTGATCAAAAAGTTTGGTTTCATCAAAAATGAAGAGGAACCATGTGTTTTCAAAAGGGTCAGTGGGAGCGCTGTTGTCTTCCTCGTATTGTACGTGGATGACATCCTCCTTATTGGGAATGATATTCCCATGTTGACATCAGTCAAGATGTGGTTGTCCAAGGAATTCTCCATGAAAGACCTAGGTGAAGCATCCTTTATTCTAGGAATTAAGGTCTATAGGGATAGACCGAATAGGATGCTAGGACTTTCACAGAAGATGTACATAGAGAAAGTACTAAAGAGGTTTAGTATGGAAAACTCTAAGAGGGGATTAATACCCTTCAGACATGGTATTCATCTTTCCAAGAAGATGTGCCCTAGCACACCTGAGGAAATAGAACGCATGAGCAAGATCCCTTATGCTTCTGCAATAGGGAGCCTCATGTATGCCATGCTATGTACACGACCTGATATAGCCCATGCTGTGAGTGTCACAAGCAGATATCAGTCAAATCCAGGTGAAGAACACTGGACTTCTGTGAAATGTATCCTTAAGTACTTGAGAAGAACTAAGGATATGATGTTGGTCTTTGGTAACGGAGAACTCCAAGTCCAGGGATACACAGACTCGATTTCATGTCCGATATAGATGATCGAAAGTCGACATCTGGGAGTCTGTTTGTGTGCAATGGTGGTGCTGTCAAGAGTTCCAAGCAAACGGTGATACCACCTCATCCACGATTACCTCGAAAAGGGTTACGTCGAGGTCAAGAGAGTCAACTCCACAGATAATGTGGCAGACCCACTTACAAAGCCGTTGGGCCAGCAGAAGATCGAAGCCCACCTTGAGAAGATGGGACTTAGACTTGTAGCCAATTGGCTTTAGGACAAGTGGGAGATTGTTAGATATATGTGCCCTAGAAGCCAGAATTGGCTGACACTTGTAATACACTTCTAGGGGCAAAATTATAATTTTGACTAAAATGAATAAAATGGGTTATTTTCTATCACATATGTGTATTTAGTGTCTGTGATACATCCTTTGAGTTAATGGTAATGATAATTCATATTTTCAAGAGTTGAAAATTTAAGACATGAATAATCATTATTAACTCATAAATTGCTCCCGACCATAGGATCATCACGAGGATGGTGATTGATCCGGAAGGTTGGTGTACAATCGCTTCTCTTTAGTAGATGAGTCTTGAGTCTACGGTGTGGAGACACCGGAGCGAGAGTACAGGTACTCGTTAGAGAACGAGGGCACTGAGCGTGACCACCTCGAGTAGTCATTAGGGAAGTCTACCTTCTCGTCAATGACTGACTCGATGCTGCAGTAGTGTGTCTGGTTCTTTGACCTGAGATGCATCGGCAGTTCACCTTGAGGGTGTTATAGTTTGACTACACCATTACTCGGTCTCCTAGCCATATGGAACCCTGAGGTGTATGTTGGCTATAGCATGTTCATTGTAGGAACTGGATTGGCATCAAGATGGAATCTATCTACCTCGGTGGTAGAGGAGCAGCCCTATGATGATCATGAGAATCAAGTCCAGAAATCCATGGCCATGGCAGAGTGAAATAATAGAAAGAGTTTCTATTTAGATTTTCACATTGGACTCGAATCGAATGATTACATCATATGACAGAGACTAGGGTTTGACGAGTTCACCTTAACCCTAATCTGATCGGGGCTCAAGATAGAAGAACTTAATCACACAGGTAGCTGCACCAAGAGGTTCGCATTCAGCTCTGATGGGTTGCCACCATATACTGCTAGGTGTCACTGGTGGATTTTGGGAGCAATTAGAATGATTTAGATGATCGATCATTCTAGCTGTTCGAATCAGAAGAGTTCTGATCCATCGAAAGGAGTTTCGATGATGTCGATGATAGAGATCATGACATATCCCATTACCATACAGAACTGAACCTAACTGGGTCACACAAACAAGGGTTTGAATCTGGTGATCATCAATTGAACTGATCTAGTTCAATTGATCTGAATGAGATTCAATTAGGTTCAAGAGGAAATCGTGCTAGCACTCGATTGAACCTAACGTTCTTCTTTTACTATCATAAATAAGTTGTCCTGTCTGAGCCAAAGGAGTTTGTGCTCAATCAGAGGCCTTCATATGGTCTGACTGGAGGTTGTCCAAGTCAGAAAAGGTTGTCTTATTTTGTAAGACATTACCTGCCATTTTTGGTCACCTGCCATTTCTTGTTCTTTGACTTTGGTCAAAAGTCTACCTTTGACTGGTCAAACGTTGACCATTGACACTTTGACTTTTGACCACATGTCATGCACCTATTGGAGAGCTGGTGGGGGCCTGTCCCCCTGCCAGAACCTGGCAAGGAGGAAGGGCGCACGCCACCCTAGGCGTGTGCCCAAGTTGGAGGCGCCTAGGAGTCCTTGTTGGACAAGGACTCCATCTCCCTTTTTGGATTCCAATTAGAGTTCTTCTAAGAACCAACTTTGACTGGTCTTAGGCACCCTCTAAGGAGGAATCCAGGGGACTCTATTCCCACCAATCAGATTTAGATCTGATTTCACAAAGGGTTGTGATTGGTTGGGAAGAAGAGGAGTTGGATCACAGCTTAGTCTATAAATAAGACCCTGCGCCCAACTCAGATTCTATGATGCAATTCAATAGAGATTTCCCACGCCCCAAGGCTGCCTCTCCCCTCCTTCCTCCATGCCTAAACTTCTCCTCCTTCTCCTCTCCACGTCCAAAAGGAGTTTTGGATTTTGGTTGGTGCGATTCAGATCAAAGAAAGGCGATCAAAAGCAAGAAGGCTGCGCTGCTGCAAAGGACGACTGCTGATCTTCAAAAGGAGTTTTGAAGATCCTCCAGATCAGATCCAGATCTGATTTTTTGGAGACGTGATAGAGAAGAAGAGGATCTCCAGATCCAATCCGAGTGGATACCGGTAGAGGCCAGGCACTTGCGTGGCTAGATCTAGAACCTTCCGCTGCAATCAGGATCATCGACAGGGTAATAGGATTACCCAAATCAGGTAAATTAAATTTGATTTAATTTATCTTATTTTATTTTATTTATTGAAATAATAAGAATCAGATCTGAAACATATCAAGATCTGATTGGGATCAAGGGAAAAATTTTTGAAATATATCTCTTGATCTGATCAGATCTGGACGAACCTGGATCGAAAAATCAGGATTTCCCTTCACATACAACCCCCACTAACAGGCTATCGATGTACCAGTGCATAATCTCTACTAGCAGGATATTTATATACTAATATATAACCCCTATTGATAAAGTTTAGATACATAGTCGGTTGTGAGTCAAAATCCATCTTAATTCAAATCTTTCTTTTCAATAAAATCAGTTTCATGTTTCAATCAAACAATACATAAAACCATCAGAAATCAAAATCGATCCATCATAACTCGATAATGAAATCAATACTTTCGATAATATATCAATAGTATTCTATAATAGATTTAATAAATAAATATCATGCTTTATATTCATAAATCATAAATAATATGATTCAAAATTTAATGATATGAATACTGTTAGATGTATGTCCTAGAACGCAATTAGGCTGATACATGTAAACATTCTATGAGCATAATTTTGTAATTAAATTATTAAAATAAGTAAAATTAGGTTATTTTACCATTCATATTATGTAATATGTTCATGAATTATCCAATGAATTAATAAGATGATGACACATTATCAAAAGTTGAGAATTTAAGGCATATGTCATTGATGACTAATTCATAAATTGCTCCCGATCGAAGAATTATCATGAAAATGGTATTTGATCTGATAAGATTGGTGCATAGATTACTTTTCTTTAGATAGACGAGTTTTAAGTCTATAGTGCGGAGACACTAGATTGAGAGTGCAGGTAGTTGTTAAAGAACAAAGATATTGAGCATGATCATCATGAGAAGTCACTTGGATGTCTATCCATTTATCAATGACTTACTTGATATTGTAATGATGTGAGTAGTTCTTAAATCTATGGTACTTCGACTATTCATAATGAAGTTGTTATAGTTTGATAATATAATTACTTGATTTTCTTCCAAATCGGTGTATGTTGACTATTGTAGGTTCTTTGAAAGAGTAGGGTATGCACCTAGATAAAATCTATCGATCTTCGTAGATAAATAAAAATCCTATTTGATTCTTGAGACTGAGTTCCAAAGACTATGGCTATGGCAGTATGAATGATAGAAAGAAGTTTTCATAAGGTTTCATAAAAGAACTCGAATCAAATGAACCTTACATATGATAGATGAGGGGTTTGACAAGTTATCCATAACCTCCGTCTTCTCGAGACTCATGGTAAAAGAACTAAATCACACAGTAACTGCATCTAAAGGTTTGTCTATTCAATTTTGATGAGTTGCCACTACATACTGCTATGTGTCACTAGTAGCTTGTGAGATCAATGAGAATTATTTTGATGATCACTAATTTTTTATTAGCTGAATTGAAAGTATTCCAATCCATTGAAAGATGTTTCAATAATATTGTTGATAGAGATCATAATATATCTCATTATCAAATAAAATTGAATCTATGTGGTCACACATAATAAAAAATTGGTCTATGATGGTATAATTGGGCTTGTGAAGTCTTAATTTAATTAAGATTTATGAGAAACTTTATTAAATTTAGAAATTCCATGCTAGTAAATGGTTAAACCTAAATTTCTTTAAGACTTAGACTCCTTATTGGATAAGAAGTTGACCAAGTCAAAAGCATGCACCAAGAGGAGCGCCAATAGTTGGGTGCACCATTTGGATTTTTGGCATGTAGAAAGAGCAAGGGGCGCACGTCCCAATGGATAAGAACAAAGGGGCGCATAGCCCATTAGATAAGGATGAAGAGGGCACCAATAGTTGGCACCCTCCCATCTAGTTTGTGTGTAAAAGGAAGAAAAGAAAAGGCATCCAAAGTGTTGCACACCCGAGGACGATGAGTCCTTCTATGTTAAGGATTGAATAGTCAAAACCTTAAGCTTTTAGGACTTCTTTGGATTTATCAAAATCCTAGAGGTTGCTATAAAAGGGCTTGGGATTTGCTCATGCCAAAAAGGACAATAGATCTATGCCCCCTCCCTTTTGCCTCATGCCCTCTCCCTCTCTCACGTTCCTTGACTCCATGCATGCCTAAGGAGTTGGGCATTCCCTCTCCATGCCAAAAGAGACAGAAGATTTCTCTCCCTCTTCTCTTGCTTCCGTGCATTTCGATCAAGCATTGATTCAAATCTGAAGGCTGATCTAGAAGATTGCATGATGATTTTTATTAGAGAAGAAAAATCAAGATCAAGAGGAGCATCCTAGATCATTCCTATATACATACCTGCAGAGGCCAGATGCGTGTGCGGCTTTTCAAAAAACCTGAGAAGATATCCATGATCATCGAACCATGGTGAAGATCTACTCGCACAAAGGTGAAGATTTGATCACCATAGTTAGTGTTTATATCTTGATCTTAAGGATATGATAGATCCTGAATTTATGAAATGCAATCTCACTGAAGGAAAAAACCTATTTTTCGAGTCAGGATCATTCAGATCTGATTGGATTAGGAGGAATATTTTAAAAATTTTTCTTCTGAGATCCTAATTAGATCTGAGACTCCTCAGATCTGGTCTTATTAATCTGATAATAAAAATAAAATAAAAATTAAATCTAATTTAATTATACCTTTATTTTAGGTAATCTAATTATCCTATGATGATCCTAATGTTTATCTGAGGTTCTGGATGTAGACATGCAAGCGCCTAGGCTCTACCGGTATCCACTTGGGTAGGATCTGAAGATCTTCTCCTTCTCAATCAATCCTCCAAAAATTAGATATAGATCTAATCTTAAAGGTCTTTAAAACTCCTTTTGAAAAACTAACATTGTCTCTTGCAACAGTGCTGCCTTCTTCTTTTCCTGATGCCTTTCACTTGCTTGGATCGCACCTTATTCATGCCCAAAACTCTTTGGGCATGGAGAGGAGAGAGAGGACTAGAGGGTGGCATGGAGAAGGAGGGAGAGAGGCTATGTGGCATGGGCTAAAGGTAGAAGCATTAAAATCTAGGTGCAGATAGAATTTATATAGATCCTGCTGTGTCATGCAGTGCTACATCATCCCGACCAACCATGGCCCTTTAAGCAATCAGATCTAAATCTGATTGGTGGGATGACATCATCTAATCCAATCAGATGAGAGACCCTCAAAACCCTCTTATGGTGGCACCAAGATTGGGTCAAACAAGAGTTCTTGGCACCATAGAGTTTAATCCCCTGAAGCAACCCTGGAGTCCCATCTACATGGGACTCCTTTATCTTCATGGGGTGCACGCCTCTCTAGGTGTGCGCCCACTTCCCATTTACATTTTAGCATGAGGACAAGGCCCCAGGTACTCTCCTATAGGCGCATGACATATGGACAGATGTCCAAGTGTCCAAGATCAATATTTGACCAATGTCTGAAAATAGAAATTAGCAGGTGATCGAAAATAGCAAGTATTGCCTTAAATTTATCCCATAAATTAAGACAACCCTTTTCTAATCTGGACAAGCTCCAATTAGACCAAGTAAAGGTTTCTGAGTGAGCCCAAATATATTTGGCTCAATCGAGATAAGCTATAATGATTATTAAAGGAGAACATTAGGATCAATCGTGTGCTAGCATAATTTTTTTGAACCTAATTGAATTTTATTTAAATCAATTGAATTGGGTTAGTCCAATTGATGATATCTAGATCCAAACCCTTGTATGTATGACCCAGTTAGGTTCAGTTTCGTATGATAATGGGATATGTCACGATCTCTATCATCGACATCATCGAAACACCTTCCGATGGATCAGAACTTTCTTGATTCAGACAACTAGTATGATCGATCATCTAAATCATTCTAATTGCTCCCAAAATCTACCAGTGATACCTAGCAGCATATCATGGCAACCCATTAGAACTGAAAATGAACCTCTCGGTGTAGTTACCTATGTGATTAGGTTCCTCTATCTTGAGCCCCGACTGGATTAAGGTTAAGGTGATCTCATCAAATCCTAATATCCATCATATGAATTAATCATTCGATTTAAGTCTAATGTGAAAATCCTAATAGAAACTCTTTCTATTATTTCACTCTGCCATGGTCATAGGTTTATGGACTTGATTCTCATGATCATTATAGGGTTGCTCCTCATCTATCGAGACAGATAGATCCCTTATTGGTGCAATCCCATTCCTACAATGAACATGCTATAGCCAACATACACCTCAGAATTTTGAAGGGCTAGGAGATCAAGTTATGGTGTAGTCAAACTATAACACCCTCAAGGTGAACTGTCGATGCACCTTAGGTCAAAGAACCAGACATACCACTGCAACTTCAAGCTAGTCATCGATGAAGGATAGACTTCCTCATGACGCTCTCATGATGGTCGAGGTCACGCTTCAGTGCCTTTTCTCTAAGAGTACCTATACTTTCACTTAGTGTCTCCATACTATAGACTAAGACTCGTCTATAAAGAAGTGATCATTCACCAACCTTCTAGATCAATCACCATCCTCATGATGATCCTACATCGGAGCATTTTATGAGTTAATAATGAAAATTCTGTCTTAAATTTTCAACTCTTGAAAATACTGAACTATCATTACCATTAACTCAAAGAATGTTCATAATACTTCAAATACAACATATGATAAATAATCCATTTTATTATTTATTAGTCAAATTATAATTTGTCCTTAGAAGTGTATTACAAGTGTTAGCCAATCTAGCTTCTAGGGCACACATATCTAACAAACTTCCACTTGACCTAAAAGCCAATTGGCTATAAAATCTAAGTCCCATCTTTCAAGGTGGGCTTGATCTTTTGCTGCCTAATAGTTTTGTAATGGGTTTGCCGTATTTGTATTATTGGAGTCGACTCTCTTGACCTCGACATAACCTTTCTGAGTAATCGTGGATGAGATGGTATTGCTGTTCATGTTCTTGGATTTCTTGATGAGACCTTGGCTCCTTAGCAAGGGCTATGGCACCATTATTATCGTAGTACAGAGAATGGCATCCGACGGCTTCACTCTGATCTCTATGATTAACTTCTTGTATCAGAATGCCTTCACAGCTCTTCTGCAAGCAATATACTTTGCTTCATCATGAAAATTCTCTATCACTGTCTGCTTGGAACTTTTCCAACTAACAGCACCATCATTACACACAAAACAGACTTCAGATATCAACTTCATCATCTATATCGAACATAAATTTGAGTCTATATATCTCCTAGACTTGGAGTTTCATTATCAAAAAGATCAACATCATATCCTTAGTTCTTCTTTAAGTGCTTAAGGATCATTTCATATAAGTCTAGTGTTCTTCACTTGGATTCGACTGATATCTGCTTGTGACACTCACAGCATGGGCTATATCAGGTCATGTACATAACATGGCATACATGAGGCTCCCTATTGCTAAAGCATAAGGGATCTTGCTCATGCATTCAATCTCCTCAGGTGTTGGGACATATTTTCTTGGAGAGATGAATGCCATGTCTGAAGGGTACCAATCCTCTCTTAGAGTTTTTCATGCTAAACCTCTTTAGCACTTCCTCTATGTACATCTTCTGTGAAAGACCTAGCATCCTATTCGATCTATCTCTATAGACCTTAATTCCTAGAATGAAGGATGCTTCTCTTAGGTCTTTCATGGAGAATTCTTTAGATAACTATATTTTAACTATGGTCAACATAAAAATATCATTCCCAATAAGGAGGATATCATCCACGTACAGTACGAGAAAGATAATAGCGCTTCCACTGACCTTTTTGAAAATATATGGTTCCTCCTCGTTCTTGATGAAACCAAATAATTTGATCACATCATTAAAATGAGTATTCCAGCTTCGAGATGCTTGCTTAAGTCCATATATGGATCTTTGCAGCTTGCATACTTTGTGATCAACATCACTGGATGTGAAACCTAGCGGCTATTCCATATAGATATCTTCCTCAAGGTATCCATTTAAGAATATCATTTTTACGTCCATTTGCCATATTTCATAATCAAAATAGGCTGCAATAGTAAGCAATGTGTGGATGAATTTTAGCATGGCTACTGGCGAAAAGATATTTTGATAGTCAATGCCATCGTGCTAACTATACCCTTTTGCCACTAATCTAGCTTTGAATGTCTCCACATTTTCATCTGCACTAATCTTTCTCTTGTAGATCCATTTACACCCAATAGGTACTATACCTTTAGGTGGATCTACCAAGATCTAGACTTGGTTTGAGTGCATCGAGTCAATTTCTGACTTCATTGCCTCTAACCATTTCTCAGAGTTGATATTCAATATCGTTCATCATAGGTTTTGGGATCATCACCATGAACCCCATTATCTATGAGGAACATTTTCTCTACTTCCTCTAAAATAATATCTAAGTAACTCTCAAGAGGATGAAAAATTCTTTTCAACCTACGAGGTGGAGGAGATAGTGATTGTATTGGCTCAACCAGATTTGGTTCCATAGGATCCTTAGCTCATTGCTCTTGGAAGACTTTCTCCTCGAGCTTAATTTACTTTCTAATGCCACCATCTTTAATAAACTATTTTTCAAGAAAGATCATATGCCGACTCGTAATCATATTGTGGTCTTCTAGAATGTAGAAATAATATCCTAATGACTCTGTAAGATATCCTATGAATCGAGCTCTAAAGGACCTATAGTCTAACTTGTCCGCTTGTTGTCTTTTGACATGAGCCAGACAACCCCAAATTCTGAGATGACTCAGACTTGATTTCTTACCATGCCATATCTCATACGGTGTGGTAGGAACGATTTTAGAAGGAACCCTATTCAGTAAGTATATTCTAGTTAACAAACAGTATCCCCAAAAAAAATCAGGGAGGTCTGTGAAGCTCATCATGGATCGGACCATATCTAATAGGGTCCAGTTTCTCCATTCTAAAATCCCATTGAGTTGAGCTGCTCTAGGTGGAGTCCATTAAGAGATAATGCCATATTGCTTGAGATAGTCTAAAAATTTTAGACTAAGGTATTCACCTCCTCGATCTGATCGAAGAACCTTAATGGATTTTTCAGTTTGCTTTTTCACTTCATGTATAAATTTTTTAAACTTTTCAAAGGCTTCAGAATTGTGTCTCACAAGATACACATACCCATACTGAGATAAATCATCGATAAAGTTTATAAAGTAGACAAAGTTGCCTCTAGCCGATACATCAAATGGGCCACACACATCAGTATGTACTAGGGCAAGTAGACCATAGCCCTTTCCCCATGTCCTATAAAAGAAAGCTTAGTCATTTTGCCATGAAGACATGATTCATAAATTTGATATGACTTGGAAGTCAACGGACTCAATAGCCCGATTTTCTCTAATTTATTAACCCTATCTTCTGCTATATAACCTAACCTTTGGTGCCATAAATACCTATCATCTGAACTATCCCTGGGTCATTTTGATCCTATGGCATTCACATTTTCCTCGATATTAAAGATAGATACATCAATATATAACTGGTAGAGATCGTTAATAAGGAAACCACTTATAATTTTATTTCTTTCATAAATTATATTACAATGGTCCTTAAGGAAACTAATTACATAGCCATTTTGTGCTAAACATAAAATAAAAATCAAATTCTTGCTTGCAGCAGGCGCATAATAACAATCCTTTAGTACTAAATCTAGGCCAGATGGTAGTCAAAGAGGATAGGTTCCCATGGCCACAGCAGCAACTCTTGCTCCATTTTTGATGCATAGGATCATCTCACCATCCCTCAGCCTCCTGCTATCCTCAAGACCCTGCATGGAAGTGCACAAATGAGCACTAAAACCAAAGTCAAGCACCCAATTAGATGCAGAAAAAATCATAAGGTTAGATTCAATAATGAACATACCTCTAGAAGGACATGTTTTCTTCTTATTCTTCAGGGTGGCCAAGTATGTAGGACAGTTCCACTTCTAGTGGCCATCAATATTTCAATGGAAATACTTTTCTTTATCAGCGGCCTTCTTCTTCAACTCTGTCTTTTTTTTCTTTCCACCTTTCATCTTCTGCTTTTTCACAGACTTCTTCTTTCCAAAAGACTTTTTCTTGGAAGAAGTCTATTCCATAGCAAGTACTGAGCCTTTAGAACCTTTCATAGAAAGCTCAGTAGTAACCAATATATTCATAAGTTCGGTCAGAGTATTCTAAAGTTTATGCATATGGTAGTTCATAATGAACTACCCATATGCATCAGTCAAGGATTGCAGAATTATATCATTCCGCAGATCCTGATCTAACTTCACTCCAAGCTTCTCAAGCTCTTCCAAGTCCTTGATCATCATTAGATAATAATTTTGGACTGACGGTCCATTATGCATTTGAGCCTTAAATAGTCATTTAGTGACTTGATATTTGGCTGCACGACTCTGTTCACCAAACAACTCTTGTAGGGGAGCCAACATTTGGTGGGCAGTCTTGATATCTTCATGTTGGTACTGAATCTCATCAAACATCGAGCCCAACATGTAGTATCTGGTCTTATTATCTTCATCCGTCCACTTGTCAAGAAATGCTATCTGTTCAGTGGATGGACGAACTGGTAAGGTGGAAGGATCCTGATCCAATACATGAGTCAATTTTTTGGAACCCAAAATAATTTTAATATTTCGGAGCCAATCCTTGAAATTGGATCCGATCAGTCTATGGGTGTCCAGGATATGGGCTAGTGGGTTGGACGCAGATATTTTTTCTTTTTCTATTGAGAGTCAAAGTTTTTAGTTAGATTTTGTAATTAAGACTTGATTAATTTGTTTAGGAGTTTGATTTTTAAATAAATTAGCTTCCACTATTTTCTTGGATCCCTACACTCTCTCTATAGAGATGTGAAAATCTCCATGATTATTGATTTCTAGTGGGTGGTGCAGTCCCACCAACTGACTCATCACCTCACCTAACAGTTATTGGTGATGGGTTAACCAATGAGTGAACAACTCTTGTCCAATGATTCTCTAATCATGGTGCATCTAGACTTGGTCTCTAATTCATGAATCTCATCATGCCTGGAATATTGATCCACTCCTTAGTTAAGTTAGACCCACCATTTGCATAGATTGGATTCCTATTTGGGTCTCTCACCGTATCCAGAATATTGAACCCAATCTATCCTCCAACCCATATCATCCAATGCCTAATAGACATGTTTGCATCTTTTTGATGCAATTGAACCACTGTGACCAGCTGAGAACAATCAACCTCGAAAAGAGCCCGCACATCTACAATGGTGGAAGACCTTAGACTTAATCTTCTCTTAGGAAGATTTGATTTAGGTCTCTTTATACTTGACTTAACATAGCCATAACCATTATGACTAACCTAGTGGCATGGGTCAGCTTGGATTGTTAGCCACCTTAGATCAGGACTGGGCCGATAAATATGGCCAGGTAAGTGAGACTGTTGGAAGGGATATGCCATTAACTCGATAAGAACGCATTCAAGTTGAGTAGATCCCAATTAAAAATCAGTCGATCATATCTGCCAAATTTATCTTAGACACCAAATTGTTGAGCCAGAATCAATCTGGTTAGCATACAATCCAGACTCTAACCACCGAGCCTAATTAGGTCTTAACTCGATCAATCACTCATGTGACTCAACCTTGACCTAGACTTAATCCTATTAGGCTGGTCAATTTAAACACTCTTTATCCCACCTAACCAATTCTTGATTCGATTTGATCAACCGCTAGACCTAATTAAGCTACCCAAGCCTGAACCTAATTTTATGAATATGTCTTAGAACTAAAAATTCTTAATTTTAAATCTAATATATTTTATAATCTTAATTCTTAATTAAGCTTAGTGTTCATAAATAAAATATGTACATAAAGTTCTAGGATTTTAGGATCTAGAATTTTATAGAAAATAAGTTTTTTTTTATTTTTATTTTTGATTAAGAACAAATGTGTAGCACCCCTATACACCATAAGAACATTCCATCAAATGAAAAGAGAGGGCCTTTAAATCCTACTTTATTCTTATGACTGGACGGCCAAGAGGCACGCCTTAATCAGAAACAAGATAAATCTACAAAACTAGTTAGATCTACATCATATATCACATATATAAAAATTGATCTAACTAAAAATATATTTTGCATACATCTCATGTATCATATCATGCATGTTTTTAGATCTAAATTATCTCATAAACATCTAAAAAATAAGATTTAAATTTGATCATATCAAATTAAAATTTATTCTAAATAATTTTGTAGAACTATTCTATAACTAGTCTAAACATGCATCTATCATATCTCATATGAACAAATTAAATAAATTTATTTTTTAATTTATAGATCTAATTATAATATTATAATATCAAAAAATAGTAAATAAATAGATCTAAAAATTATAATTAATTAAATTAAAATTATGATTATGCTAGACTATACATAGAATAATTCTATTCCTAGTCTAGTCATGCATCTCATACATCTTAGATCTAGATTATTTAATTTTTAATTTTTTAATTTTAGATCTAATCACATCTAATATGATATCTAAAATTATCTAATTATTAGATTAAAAATAATTAAAATTTGATCTAATGAATTATGGAACCTAGCTCTGATACCAGTTGAAGAAAAAAATCTATTTTTTGGATCAGGTTCGTTCAGATCTGATTGGATCAGAAGAGATATTTTAAAAAAATTTTCTTTGAGATCCTAATTAGATCTGAGATTTCTCAGATCTAATGTTATTGATCTAATAATAAAAATAAAATAAAAATTAAATTAAATTAAATTATACCTTTATTTTTTGTAATCCAATTACCCTATGATGATCCTGATGTTTGCTTGAGGTTCTAGATGCAGCCACGCAAGCACCTAACCTCTACTGGTATCCACTTGGATAGAATCTGGAGATCTTCTTCTTTCCAATTAGCTCTCTAAAAATTAGATATAGATCTGATCTTGAAGATCTTTAAAACTTCTTTTGAAGAACTATCGTTGTCTCTTACAGCAGTGCCGCCTTTTTTCTTTCCTAGTGCCTTTCACTTGCTTGGATCACACCTTATTCGTGCCCAAAACCCCTTGGGTGTGGAGAGGAGAGAGAGGACCAGAGGATGGCATGAAGGAGGGAGAGAGGTTATGTGGCGTGGGATAAAGGAAGAAGCATTAAAATCTAGGCGCAGATAGGATTTATATAGATCCTGTTGCGCCATGCAATGCCACATCATCCTGACCAATCATGGCCCTTTGAGCAATCAGATCTAAATCTGATTAGTAGGATGACATCAATTGATCCAATCAGATGAGAGACCCTCAAAATCCTCCTAAGGTGCTGCCAAGATTGGGTCAAACAAAAGTTCTTGGTGCCACAGAGTTTAATCCCCTGAAGTAATCCTAGAGTCCCATCTGTATGGAACTCCTCTATCATCATGGGGCGCACGCCTTCCTAGACGTGTGCCCTCTTCCTATTTGCATTTTAGCAGGGGAACAAGGTCCCAAGTACTCTCCTATAAGCGCATGACACATGGGCAGATGTTCAAGTGTCTAGAGTCAACATTTGACCAATGTCCAAAAATAGGAATTAACAGGTGATCAAAAATGGTAGGTGTTGTCTTAAATTTATCTCATAAATTAAGATAATCCTTTTTTGATCTGAACAAGCTTCAATCAGACCAAGTAAATATTCCTGAGTGAGCTCAAATACATTGGCTCAGTCTAGATAAGCTACAATGATTATTAAAGGAGAATATTAGGCTCAATCGTATGCTAGCATGATTTTCTTGAACTTAATTGAATCTTATTCAAATCAATTAAACTGGGTTAGTCCAATTGATGACATCCAGATCCAAACCCTTGTATGTGTGATCCAGTTAGGTTCAATTTTGTATGGTAATGGGATATGTCGTGATCTCTATCATCGACATCATCAAAACACCTTCCGATGAATCAAAACTTTTCTGATTCAAACAACTAGCATAATAGATCATCCAAATCATTCTAATTGCTCCCAAAATCCACCAGTGATACCTAGCAGCATATGGTGGCAACCCATCAAAATTGAAATAAAACCTCTCGATGCAGTTACCTGTGTGATTAGGTTCCTCTATCTTGAGCCTCAACCGGATTAGGGTTAAGGTGATCTCATCAAATCCTAATATCCATCATATGAATTAATCATTCGATTTAAGTCCAATGTGAAAACTCTAATAGAAACTCTTTCTATTATTTCACTCTGCCATGGCTATGGGCTTATGGACTTGATTCTCATGATCATCATAGGACTGCTCCTCATCTACCAACGTAGATAGTATTCTTATTGGTGCAATCCAGTTCCTACAATGAACATGGTATAGCCAACATACACCTCAGGATTCCAAATGGCTAGGAGACTGAGTTATGATGTAGTCAAACTATAACACCCTCAAAGTGAACTACCGATGCATCATAGGTCAAAGAACCAGACACACCACTACAACTTCGAGCCAGTCTTCGATGAGAAGGTAGACTTCCTCATGACTACTCGAGGTGGTCACGCTCAGTGCCCTCATTCTCTAATGAGTATCTATACTCTCGCTCCGGTGTCTCTACACCATTAGACTCAAGACTCATCTGTCCTAAAGAAGCAATCATACACCAACCTTCTAGATTAATCACCATCCTCATGATGATCCTATGATCAAGAGTATTTTATGAGTTAATAATGAAAATTCATGTCTTAAATTTTTAACTCTTGAAAATATGAACTATCATTATCATTAACTTAAAGGATGTATCACAGATACTTTCAAATATACACTATGATAGAAAATAATTTATTCTATTATTTATAATCAAAATTTTAATTTTATTCTTAGAAGTGTATTATAAGTGTCAGTCAATCTAGCTTTTAGGGCACACATATCTAACAAACTTCCACTTGACCTAAAGCTAATTGACTATAAATCTAAATTCTATCTTCTCAAGGAGGGCTTCGATCTTCTACTGGCACACATATCTAATATTTTTTAATTTAAATTTAATTCAAATTCAATTCAAACCTGATTCAAATTCAATTTGAAATCCTACCAAACCTCATCCAATTAGACTTTGAATCCAAATATTAATTGGATTGTAAAACCTAATTATCCTTAAATTAAGTCAAGCCTAATTAAATTTGATCTAATTTAAATCAATTAGAAGAAAATAATTTTTAATTTAGGTTCAATCTATATTAAATTTGAATCAATTCGAATCTAATTCAAAGTCCTGTCAAACCTAATTCAATTAAACTTTTAAATCCAAGTCCAACTTAAAATATTAAAATCCAATTAGCCTCAAATTAAGTCAAGCTTAATTCAATTAAATCTAATTTAAATCAAGTTTAAAAATTTAAAAATTGGATATTATGTTAAAAATTTATTAAAATGATCTAAGATTTAAAAATTGGATATTATGTTAAAATTTATTAAAATTAAGTTTAAAATTTATTAAAATTTAAAAATTGGATATTATGTTAAAATTTATTAAAATTAAGTTTAAAAATTTATTAAAATTGAATATTAAAATTTTAACCACCTAAAAAATGATCTAAGAGAAAAAAATAATATTAAAATATAATTCAAAAAAATTATGATTATTAGTGATAGCTTTAGTGATGGAGTTCTTATTGTTGCTAATAATTTTAAAAAAATATTATTTTAAAACTTTTAAAAAATTAATATTAAAAATTATCGTTGCTAATAATTTTAAAAAAATATTATTTTAAAACTTTTAAAAAATTAATATTAAAAATTAATTTTTTTTAAAAAATAATATTATTAGTGATGGCTTGTTGGTATTAGCAATGGTAGTTTCCATCGCTAATACTTTTTTGATCATATTACTGATGGTAAACTTGGCATCAATAACAAATAAACTTTTCTATAAAAAATATTATTAAAATTTAATATTTTAAAAAATTAATATTATTGGCGATGGTAGGTTGGTATTAGCAACAAAAACTATCATCGCTAATATCCTAGCCCTGATAATTTGGATTTGTTAATCGTATTATCAATGGTAAACTTGCCGTCGGTAATAGTCCATCCAAAATAAATCCTCCTCGACCACGCTAGAGGAAAACAAAATTTTGAGGAAAAAAAATCTGCACACCTTCTCCGCTCCCCGCATGTCCTTTTCGACATTCCCTACTCCAAATGCATCCTCCTTCCCGACGTCCTAACCTCATCGGTGCCTCCTATATATGCCGTGGCCCTAAGCCCATCGCCCTAGCCCCTCCTTGCTAAAGCTTGCCGGTGCCTCCTACACAGTGGCCTTGAGCCCATCGCTCCAATCCCTCCTCACCTGAGCCTGCCAGCGCTCCTACACAGCCGCCCCAAGCCCACCGCCCTAGCCCTACCTCATCTATAGTTACCCTGAACCCACCACCCCAGCCCTACCTCACCCTTGGCAGCCTTGAACCTATTGGCACCTCCTATGCTGCGGCCCTTAGCCAACCGCCCCGACCCCACCAGCACCTCCTACGTCGCAGCTCCAAGCATGCCATCCCAACCCCACCTCTGTCGTGGCCACCCCAATCCTACCAGTGCCTCCTATGCTATAGTCTCGAGCCCACCACCCTAGTCCCGCCTCTCCTATGGCCGCTCTAACCCCATTGGTCTCCCTATGGCCCTGCCTCTACCGGCTTGATCTCACGGCCCTTGCCCCACCACCTCCAACTCGCGATCCTGATCTTGCAGCCCCGCCCATATCATTGTGAGTATTAGCGATGGCATTAGCATCGGCTAATGTAGTCTACTATTAGTGATAGCATTAATGATGGCTAGTGCTATCATTAAAATTTAATTACATATTTATTTAATTAATTAGTTAGATTATTAATTAATTAGATGCATGAGATTTGGATCTCGACATGCAAAGTGCTCGGACCGAGAGAAGGTGTCAGGCAGCATTGCAAACATGGGGCTGGGGTCCTGCATGCTCGAGCCTCGGGTCATAGCTAGTGTCCAAGACATCTAGCCTTTGTGTGCGCCATGTGCTCAGACTAATGGAAAGTGTCGAACAACATTAATTATGTATTAATTTTAATAAAATTTACATTGCATGGAACAATAAATACATCAGTTAATTGATGTACATATTCTAATATATTTATATATTTATTTATTTTTATATGAATAGAAGAATTATATACATTGGTCAATTGATTATCCACTATGGATGGTTTAGAACATGCAAGTAATTCTATAAGTCATTATAGTAATCAAATGGTATGCTGGAAGTTCGTAAGAAATGTTGGACAACATTTTTTTTTTATTCTCCCTACATAGGAGAACTAAGAAAAAATGCTATCAAAATTTTTTTGGATCCCTGTTGCTTATTGTTTGATTAATGTAATAGTCAAATAAAATTAATGCATTTTCTAAATGGGATAAGATCTATCTTTACCTATTAGTTGATAATAAGATGCATCAATTTACTATGTAAGCCATTTTGAATGATAAAATAGTATTTAGAAATTGCTTTATATTTATGTATATGCAGAATACTTAGTCTACCATGGACTGTAGTGGTGTTGGAACAATCGGTACTACTTTGATACCAATTATTATGCCTACGACTGCTGAGAACCACAGTCATAGATCCGATCTCCTGCATGAACCTGGATGTTAATCCAAAAATATAGAGAAGAGCAAAAGATGATGGCGGCACCTAGGGCTTGGTGTTGGAACCAGAGAGAAAAGGAGAAGAAAGTTAGAGAGAAAAGTTGTATATTGATTCCACTCTCTTGTAAAGATTATAATACCTAGGTTTATATACCTTAGGATTTCTGTTATACCACATGGATCCTAATAAATTCAAACTCTAGTTGAAAAACTCTCCTAGGCTAACCCAATACATGAAAGCACTCACCGAGCCCATGTACACCCATGTTATCCATGCTCTCATCTCCTGGATCTAAGCCTGACCCATACATGTGTTAGCCATCTTAAAATCTTATTGGACCAGGCATTAAGACCCCAAACAGAAAATCTCGTCCAGTTCTATTTGCCACCATCGAGCCAGCTCTATCAGTAGTCGAGCTAGCTTAACTGCATCTTGTCCAAACCCTATCTTCTATCTGCCTGAGACAGCCAGCTCAACTGCAGCCCGAGTCGGCTGAACTGCGTATTCAAGCCAGCCTGTCTGTGTGTCAATCCCTTATCTTGACTAATTCTTCTCCTAGCTTTGATCCTTTCCTCCACCTTATGTCCTAGGTTTTTGGAGTACCTATCAAGCTCCCTTAAGATCCTCACACCTGAACCTCGAGCCCGTGTAGGGCTACACACCATCTTCTTCCTAGGACAACTCCTATCCTAGCCCTAGGACTCACACCCATCCTAGTCTCCTGAAGCCAACATCCTGACTCCTCATATAGCCCCCCAAGACTTAGGAGCACCACACTAAATTCTACAATCTCCACCTTGGTGCACCCAAGTCTTGGCACACTAGCAATGTTCTCCTGTACGATCCTGTTATCGATACACGCCTTGACAGCTACTTTTGTACACCTTGCCACTACCATTCTTCTTCAACTACTGAACTCTCTTTGAGGCCTTTGGGATGACTGCCTCCATCGCTGAAGACCTTGGCTTGCACCTATGCATCACCTTTAGAGTTGTAGGCACCCTTCTGCTTGGCAGCCGTATCATTTATCTTGAACTTTCATGAAGAATCTACAGCAATCTTATGCCAGCACCCGCTGTACACCTTGACATATTCTTCTCAGAACAACGTCTGTCCTTCTGCATGTACTGCTCCACCTAGAACTGTGCAGCTCTAGCATTGGTGCTAGGATATTGGTCCTCTTGCACTCCTCCGCTCCAAACTCGTGTCAAAACTCTCCCCACTTATGAAGCCACCTCTATTCGATGCTCCATCAGAAACTAAAGTCTTCCTGATGCTGCAAAAGCTGACTCTATAACCGAGTCCTTCGAGGCCAATCATCCAATGCTACACTGCTAAGCCTGCCACTGCACCTCGAACATCATCGCTATTTCTTTGGACCCTCCACACTCCGTGGATCCCTCCAAAAATATCTCAGATATACTGCACCCCGTAGGCTCCACTGAAATCACCAAGAGCTCATCTGACTCTTCACTTTCAATAATTGAAATGATGAAATCTGACTTTTCTCCTTCTTTGCACTTTTTTCAAAGTAGATATTCTCACTTAAAGTGCCCTTCTTCACCACACTTGAAGCATTTTTTGGATCCCTTGCTGCCCCATCACTGACCCTTCTTCTTTCCTTTCTTGGGCCTCTCTGACTGAAGGAAAAATCTAGATTTTTTGGATCAGATTCATTCAGATCTAATCAGATCTAGAGAGATATTTCAAAAATTTCTCTCATACATCTAGATCAGATCTGAGATATTTCAGATCTGATTTTATAGATCTAATGAATAAAAATAAAAATAAATTAAATCTAATTTAATTTATACCTTGATGTTCGATAATCTAATTATCCTTTGATGATCCTACTGATTGCCTGAGGTTCTGAATCTAGCCACGCAAGTGTCTGACCTCTACCGATATCCACTCGGATTGGATCCGGAGATCTTCTCCTTCTTTATCACCTCTCCAAAAATTAGATCTGGATCTGATTTGGAGGATCTTCAAAACTTCTTCTGAAGATCAACAGTCATCTCTGCAGCAATGCTGCCTTCTTCCTTTCTCGTTAGCTTTTTCTTTCCTGGATCGCACCAAATTGGAGCCCAACTTACCTTAGGCATGGAGAGGAGAGAGAGGATTAGAAGATGGCATGAAGAAGGGAGAGGGGCAGCCTTGGGGCATGGCTTAGAGAGAACTCTCTTAAAAGTAGGGCGTAGACAGGGTTTATATAGACCCTACTGCGCCATGCAGTGCCACATCATCCCGGCCAATCACGTTGCTTCGTACAATCAAATCTAAATCTGATTGGTGGGAATGATATCACCTGATCCAATCAGATGAGAGCCCTATAAATTCATCCTTAGATGGCATCCAAGACTAGTCAAAGTATATAGCTAGGGGTCACCAAGAAGCAACCTAGAGTCCCATCTGTATGGGACTCCAGTCGTCCCTATCCATGGGCGCACGCCTCCCTAGGCATGCACCCCCTCCTTTCCAAATTTCAATAAAGAGACAAGCCCCTATCTACTCTCGAATAAGTTCATGACATGTGGGCAGATGTCTAAGGGTCAAAGGTCAACGTTTGACCAAAGTCAAAGGACAAGAATTAGTAGGTGACGAAAAAAGGCAGGTGTTGTCTCAAATTTATCTCATAAATTAACACAATTCTTTTCTGACCCAGACAAGCTCTAGTCAAACCAAGTAAAGGTACCTGAGTGAGCACAAACTCATTTAGCTCAATCGAGACAACTTTTAATGATAATAAAAGGAGAACGTTAGGCTCAATCGTGTGCTAGCATGATTTTCTTGAACCGAATTGAATCTAATTCAAATCAATTGAACTGAATTAGTCCAATTGATGATATCTAGATCCAAACCTTTGTTTGTGTGATCCAGTTAGGTTCAATTCTATATGATAATGGGATATGCAATGATCTCCATCATCGACATCATCGAAACTCCTTTCGATGTATCAGAACTCTTCTGATTCAGACAACTAGAATGATCGATCATCTAAATCATTCTAATTGCTCCCAAAATCCACCAGTGACACCTAGCAGTATATGGTGGCAATTCCATCAAAACTAAAAATGAACCTCTTGGTGCAGTTACTTATGTGATTAAGTTCTTTCTATCTTGAGCCCCGATCAGATTAGGGTTAAGGTGAACTCGTCAAACCCTAATTTCTATCATATGATTTAATCATTCGATTCAAGTTCGATGTGAAAACCTTAATAGAATCTCTTTCTATTATTTCACTCTGCCATGCCCATGGGCTTATGGACTTGATTCTCATGATCATCATAGGGCTGCTCTTCATCCACTGAGGTAGTTAGATTCTCTCTTGGTGTAATCCAATTCCTACAATGAACATGCTATAGCCAACATACACCTCAGGATTCCGAATGGCTAGGAGACCAAGTCATGATGCAGTCAAACTATAACACCCTTAAGGTGAATTGCAGATGCACCTCAGGTCAAAGAATCAGACACACCACTATAGCTTCAAGTCAGTCATCGACGAGAAGGTAGACTTCCGTATGACTGCTCGAGGTGGTCACGCTCAGTGCCCTCAATCTCTAACAAGCACCTATACTCTCGCTCCAGTGTCTCTATACAGTAGACTCAAGACTCATCTACTATTAAGAAATGATTGTACACTAATCTTTCGAATCAATCACCATCCTCATGATGATCCTACGGTTTGGAGCATTTTATGAGTTAATAAATGAAAATTCATGTCTTAAATTTTCAACTCTTGAAAATATGAATTATCATTATCATTAACTCAAGGAATGTATCATAGATACTAAATACATATTCATGATAGAAAAAAACCCATTTTATTATTTATAATCAAAATTATAATTTTGCCTCTAGAAGTGTATTACAAGTGTCAGTCAATTCTGGCTTCTAAGGCACACATATCTAACAAACTTTCACTTGACCTAAAGCCAATTGGCTACAAATCTAAGTTCCATCTTCTCAAGGTGGACTTCGATCTTCTACTGGCCCAATGACTTTGTAAGTAAGTCCACCGCATTATCTGCGGAGTCGACTCTCTTGACCTCAACGTATCCCTTCTCGAGGTAATCATGAATGAGGTGGTATCACCACTCGATGTGCTTGGATTTTTGATGACACCTCGGCTCCTTAGCAAGGACTATTCTGAAGGGAAATCCTGATTTCCCGGTCCAGGTTCGTCCAGATCTGATTAGATCAAGAAATATATTTCAAAAATTTTCTCTTGATCTTAATCAGATCTTGATATGTTTCAGATCTGATTCTTATTATTTTAATAAATAAAATAAAACAAGATAAATTAAATCAAATTTAATTTACCTGATTTGGGTAATCCTATTACCCTGTAGATGATCCTGATTGCAGCGGAAGGTTCTGGATCTTAGCCATGCAAGCGCCTGGCCTCTACCGGTATCCACTCGGGTTGGATCTAGAGATCCTCTTCTTCTCTATCACACCTCCAAAAATCAGATCTGGATCTGATCTGGAGGATCTTCAAAACTCTTTTGAAGATCTGCAGTCGTCCTTTTGCAGCAGCGCAGCCTTCTTGCTTTTGATCGCCTTTCCTTGATCTGAATCGCACCAAACTAAGTCCAAAACACCTTTTGGACGTGGAGAGCAAGGGGAGAAGAGACTATGGCATGGAGAAGGAGGGGAGAGGCAGCCTTGGGGCGTATCTAATTAGCATTTTTAATTAGGGTTGGGCGCAGGGTCTTATTTATAGACCTCTTGTGATCCAACTCCTCTTCCTCTCAACCAATCACAACCCTTTGTGAAATCAGATCTAAATCTGATTGGTTGGAATAGAGACCCCTGGATTCCTCCTTAGAGGGTGCCTAAGACCAGTCAAAGTTGGATTCTTAGTAGAACTCTAATTGGAATCCAAAAGGGAGGTGGAGTCCTTGTCCAACAAGGACTCCTAGGCGCCTCCTACTTGGGCTCACGCCACCCTTGGCGTGCGCCCTTCTCCTTGCCAGGTTCTGGCAGGGGGACAGGCCCCCACCAGCTCTCCAATAGGTGCATGACATGTGGTCAAAAGTCAAAGGGTCAATGGTCAACGTTTGACCAGTCAAAGGTAGACTTTTGACCAAAGTCAAAGAACAAGAAATGGCAGGTGACCAAAAATGGCAGGTAATGTCTTACAAAATAAGACAACCTTTTCTAACTTGGACAACCTCCAGTCAGACCATATGAAGGCCTCTGATTGAGCACAAACTCCTTTGGCTCAGTCAGGACAACTTATTTATGATAGTAAAAGAAGAACGTTAGGTTCAATCGAGTGCTAGCACGATTTCCTTGAACCTAATTGAATCTCATTCAGATCAATTGAACTAGATCAGTTCAATTGATGATCACCAGATTCAAACCCTTATTTGTGTGACCCAGTTAGGTTCAGTTCTGTATGGTAATGGGATATGTCATGATCTCTATCATCGACATCATCGAAACTCCTTTCGATGGATCAGAACTCTTCTGATTCGAACAGCTAGAATGATCGATCATCTAAATCATTCTAATTGCTCCCAAAATCCACCAGTGACACCTAGCAGTATATGGTGGCAACCCATCAGAGCTGAATGCGAACCTCTTGGTGCAGCTACCTGTGTGATTAAGTTCTTCTATCTTGAGCCCCGATCAGATTAGGGTTAAGGTGAACTCGTCAAACCCTAGTTCTCTGTCATATGATGTAATCATTCGATTCGAGTCCAATGTGAAAATCTAAATAGAAACTCTTTCTATTATTTCACTCTGCCATGGCCATGGGCTTCTGGACTTGATTCTCATGATCATCATAGGGCTGCTTCTCTACCACCGAGGTAGATAGATTCCATCTTGATGCAATCCAGTTCCTACAATGAACATGCTATAGCCAACATACACCTCAGGGTTCCATATGGCTAGGAGACCGAGTAATGGTGTAGTCAAACTATAACACCCTCAAGGTGAACTGCCGATGCATCTCAGGTCAAAGAACCAGACACACTACTGCAGCATCGAGTCAGTCATTGACGAGAAGGTAGACTTCCTAATGACTACTCGAGGTGGTCACGCTCAGTGCCCTCGTTCTCTAACGAGTACCTATACTCTCGCTCCGGTGTCTCCACACCATTGACTCAAGACTCATCTACTAAAGAGAAGCGATTGTACACCAACCTTTCGGATCAATCACCATCCTCGTGATGATCCTATGGTCGGGAGCATTTTATGAGTTAATAATGATTATTCATGTCTTAAATTTTCAACTCTTGAAAATATGAATTATCATTACCATTAACTCAAAGGATGTATCACAGACACTAAATACACATATGTGATAGAAAATAACCCATTTTATTAATTATAGTCAAAATTATAATTTTGCCCCTAGAAGTGTATTACAAGTGTCAGCCAATTCTGGCTTCTAGGGCACATATATCTAACAATCTCCCACTTGTCCTAAAGCCAATTGGCTACAAGTCTAAGTCCCATCTTCTCAAGGTGGGCTTCGATCTTCTGCTGGCCCAACGGCTTTGTAAGTGGGTCTGCCACATTATCTGTGGAGTTGACTCTCTTGACCTCGACGTAACCTTTCTCGAGGTAATCGCGGATGAGGTGGTATCGCCGCTCAATGTGCTTGGATTTCTGGTGAGACCTCGGCTCCTTAGCAAGGGCTATGGTGCCATTGTTGTCGCAGTAAAGAGGAATGGCATCTGATGGCATTACTCCAATTTCTGCAGCAAACTTCTTGTACCAGAATGCTTCCTTTGCAGCCTCTGATGCAGCGATATATTCTGCTTCCATGGTGGAATCTGCTATCACAGTTTGCTTGGAACTCTTCCAGCTGACAGCTCCACCATTGCACACAAACAGACTTCCAGATGTCGACTTTCGATCATCTATATCGGACATGAAAGTCCGAGTCTGTGTATCCCTGGACTTGGAGTTCTCCATTACCAAAGACCAACATCATATCCTTAGTTCTTCTCAAGTACTTAAGGATACATTTCACAGAAGTCCAGTGTTCTTCACCTGGATTTGACTGATATCTGCTTGTGACACTCACAGCATGGGCTATATCAGGTCGTGTACATAGCATGGCATACATGAGGCTCCCTATTGCAGAAGCATAAGGGATCTTGCTCATGCATTCTATTTCCTCAGGTGTGCTGGGGCACATCTTCTTGGAAAGATGAATACCATGTCTGAAGGGTATTAATCCCCTCTTAGAGTTTTCCATACTAAACCTCTTTAGTACTTCCTCTATGTACATCTTCTGTGAAAGTCCTAGCATCCTATTCGGTCTATCCCTATAGACCTTAATTCCTAGAATAAAGGATGCTTCACCTAGGTCTTTCATGGAGAATTCCTTAGACAACCACATTTTGACTGATGTCAACATGGGAATATCATTCCCAATAAGGAGGATGTCATCCACGTACAATACGAGGAAGACAACAGCGCTCCCACTGACCCTTTTGAAAACACATGGTTCCTCTTCATTTTTGATGAAACCAAACTTTTTGATCACATCATTGAAACGAGTGTTCCAGCTCCGAGATGCTTGCTTAAGTCCATATATGGACCTTTGCAGCTTGCAAACCTTGTGATCAGTATCACTGGATGTGAAACCTAGCGGCTGTTCCATATAGATATCTTCCTCAAGATATCCATTTAAGAATGCCATTTTCACGTCCATTTGCCATATTTCATAATCAAAATAGGCTGCAACAGCAAGCAATGTGCGGATGGATTTTAGCATAGCTACTGGGAAAAGGTATCCTGATAGTCAATGCCTTCGCGTTGACTATAACCTTTTGCCACCTAATCTAGCCTTGAATGTCTCCACATTTCCCATCTGCACCAATCTTTCTCTTGAAGATCCATTTACACCCAATAGGTACTATACCTTCTGGTGGATCTACCAAGGTCCAGACTTGGTTTGAGTGCATCGAGTCAATTTCTGACTTCATTGCCTCAAGCCATTTCTCGGAGTCGATATCTGATATCGCCTCGTTGTAGGTTTTGGGATCATCACCATGAGCACCATTACCTATGAGGAACATTTTCCTCTACATCCTCTGAAATAATACCTAAGTATCTTTCAGGGGGACGGGAAAACTCTTTCCGATCTACGAGGTGGAGGAGGTAGTGTTCTTATTGGCTCAACCTGATTTGGTTCCACTTGGTCCTTAGCTCGTTCTGCTTGTGAGACTTTCTCATCAAGCTTAATCTGCTTTCCAATGCCGCTATCTTGAATAAACTATTTTTCAAGAAAGATGGCATGTCGACTCACAATCACATTGTGGTCTTCTGGAATGTAGAAATAGTATCCTAATGACTCTTTAGGATATCCTATGAATCGAGCTCTAAAGGACCTAAACTCTAACTTGTCCGCTTGTTGTCTTTTGACATGAGCCGGACAACCCCAAATTCTGAGATGACTCAGACTTGGTTTCTTACCATGCCATATCTCATACGGTGTGGTAGGAACGGTTTTAGAGGGAACCCTATTCAGTAAATAGATTGAAGTTAACAATGAATGTCCCCAAAGAAAATCTGGGAGGTCTGTGAAGCTCATCATGGATCGAACCATATCCAATAGAGTCCGATTTCTCCGTTCTGAAACCCCGTTGAGTTGAGGTGTTCCTGGTGGAGTCCATTGAGAGACTAT